>OX104113.1:107246181-107481435 GCA_944474755.1 Limnoperna fortunei | reverse complement strand
AGCATTCTAGCATAAAAGCATACAAACATATAATAGCATAAAAAGCATACGATCATAAAAAGCATTTAAGCCAATATAAGGCATAAAAAGCGCACAACGTGAGGTTATTATAAGCAGCACAATTATAAAAATAAAAGCACATACAGCACATAAACTAAGAACAAGAAGGCAAATAGATTAGATTTAATCACTAAAACAAATAAATGCAACGCATAGACACTGGCTTGAGATATTGGTCACAGGGCAGCAAGAAAATGCATTCATCGGCAGGTACTGCATTTACAATTTTCATTAAAAAAAACATGAAGATATAAAAAAATTTAAATTACCAACGTTGATGTATTCCTTGCCTCATTAGGCAAGGAATTCCAAATTCTTCCTGCCTCGTACCGTACCTAGATTTTCTTGGTCGTGGATAAGGATTAGAAAACGCATTGTCAATGTATATATTGCTTACTTTTACTGGAGACTACACTTAAAATGTATTAAAGATACCAAGCTTATAAAATTTACTACAGCAGACGAGCATTCTAATTAACACTCATCTGCAGCGCACAAAGGCAATAAATTAAATGATAAGAGCCAAAAATCAAGGACATTTCCAAGCCATTAAGACAAGCATTTAAAACACGAAATGAAAACCAAAACGGAAAGTGAGTAACGACTGTAATGCCACTTCTTTCATCAATTGTTCAGCTATACCTCCGTCTTGTCATGTGATTAGTTTTGGGGGTTTTTTTTGGTTTTTGTTTTTTGTTTTGTTTTTTTTTTTTTTTTGTTTTTGTTTTTTTTGTTTGTTTGTTGTTGTTGTTTGTCAGTGAATGTATGTGCTGCGTAGGTCTTCGGAGGTAAAGGTCTATTAGTTCTGTATTAAGCAGTTTTTAAGTAGTTTTGTTTCAATAAGCAGATACTGAATGTATGTTTTTAATTAAGAGGCAATAGATATGCCATAAATCTCTATTGCTAGCGGAGTACTGATTCCAAAAGGATGAATCCGATTAACATTTTTAATAAAACTTTTTCAAGTTAATACGTCGACGGCTGGGTATTAGAACGATTTCCAGCGCTAGAGGTGCAAAGAGTCAAAAAGTCAAAACTAAAATTAAGAGAAAGACGCGCTTATTTCACATTCAAGATGTCCGTGAAACAGTTGGCCTATTGTGATCAGTATAAAAGCATTCAAACACATCAATCAAACGTATGTCAGTGGCTTACTTCCGGCATTTCGGTTTCACAGCCAATTAAATTTTTTTTAATAAAAACATGATGGCATTTGTGTTTAGCGATACTTTGCCACCTTTAAATGTTTCAGGATATATATATTCTACTCTGGCAAATAATAGATCCAGTATGGTACATTTGTACCAGAAGAAACAAAATACATGTAAGAAAAACGTTTGTATTATTTTAATGAATAAACAAAATACCAACCTGCATAACAATTTGAAAACAAAACATGAAATATTCTCTAATGGAATTCGTCTAACAACAACTTCTAAAACAATCACCAACCCTTATAGAGCAAATTCAAATACGAGTCTTGACTGTATAAACAGCATCGCCCAGTATGAATGCAATGAAAAATGGTCCCAGCTGTCGGCAGTTAAGAGAGCGTTTAATATTAGGCCCAATTTGATGATATATATATACTTTGCCGATGATCTTGTATAAAAACATTATTATAAAACTCATGTGGTTTTTAATCAAAAATGTTTTCTTCGTCTTCTTCCTCATTTTCGGAAAAATAGTCACTACATTCGGAGCCAGAATCTGTCCAGTCCGTGTCGTCGTTGTCCTCTGTATCTGGTGCATGCCATCGATTGTCAAATTGTAAAATACATTTTGGTGTGATCGTCACCTGTTTCTTGAATTCCTTTCTGACTCTGTCCACATATTCCTGTCCCTTCATTCTCAACAGATACGGACAACATGGATGGTATTTGGCGTGCATATACCATGGATCAAAGTCACATTTCCCGATGTTCACAAGCCCACCGCACTCAAAACATTGTGAAAGCACTGCGTCTGTTGTCAGGTACAGTCCAGCTTCCGCCAAATTGTACGCAAAGTCTTCGACGCTGGCATCGTACGTATTTTGAAGTCTTTTACACGTTTTCAATCGAGCTTCCGTAGTTGACATAATAGCCGACCTCGTTGAAAGATGTAACTGGTTGAATACCTCCGTCATAAAAGGAAACTTCATGAAAGTGGCGGTATACATGTCGCCAATTTTTATTGTACAGAACAGCTGCTGTCCGTGAACTGGATATTTCAAAAGTTTACTACCTAGTTTTCCAAATTCCGTCAATCTTTTTTTCTCCTCTTCTGTTCTGAAATCTAATTCGTCCAATTCATTTCCTAAAATGATTTCAACTCGAAGGTAGCGCATGACTGGTTTTTCCACAAAGAGAGGAGATGTGACGATATCGACATGGTTGTAATTTTCACCCAGATAGTTTCGTAATAAGTTCCATTCCAGTGTGCATTCTTCGTCGTAAATCAGTACACCACATATGTCTGTGTAAATATCAAAGAAGTGTTGTATGTCAAACTGTCCCTGGAAATACTTATAACTGTCATTCCGTGAATACAGCGATCGTTTCGGAGAGAAGTTGTCCATGATTTCTTCCTCGCATATTTCGTTATTGTTTAATAGCACTTCCTGGCCTCCTCTTTCTCTTTCCCCAAACTTCTGTTTTGTAAGATAGGATCCCATACTTGTTTCTGAAAAGATTTATTTGTGAACTTTATAATGGCCAGACAAACAAATTTGTCTCATCAGCAGACAAAAAATGCACCAATTTAAGCATATACCGATATTTGTAACTTGGACTCACCGACCAATCAACTTTTATACTACAAAATGAGTTTTAATAAATGACATGCTGTCATTAGGTATTCCATAAATTATCATTTATCTATTTTAAAAAGAATCGTTTGTTTTATATATACTAGGTTGGTTACACTTTCGTTTTCGACTAGAAATCTATTATAAGAAGTTAGAATAAAATTCACACTTCCGTTTATGGTTTACTGTCAACCACTAAAAATTGACCTCTACATCTCTACCAACACTGGGTTTTTAATGAACTTTCAAAATAGGTTGCTTTCAGACATGAATTTGAATTTAATTTTTAACCAAAACAAATGTTTGAAAAATTACAATAGAAATTGATGTGGACACATCCAAGATGATCGTGATTTGTTTTCAGATGTTGCTGAATAAAACAATTTCCTCCTGTGTTATTTTTGTTCAGGGGTTTTCTGCTAATTATCTGCAATTAATCAATTAAAAGTCATATTAAAATTATTTTCTTGCATGAAATAAGGAAACATTGGGAAATATAATACTATCGAGATGTTTACGAATTACTTCAATGGCGCGGTCGAAATGCGATTAATTGTATATTTATTTCAATCTATGATATTTTATTCACTCAAAATTAAAATGCAAACGTTTGCATATCGCTTGTTATTTATTTATTTATTTTACTTACATCGTGTGGTTTTTATCATACCCAATGTCGTAAATTTACACAGACATGTCTACCTGTCATATTTTTGTTTACAAAACTACGTCACCGATAAATATAAACATACTTTGCAATACACATTACTTCCGGTTATGAAATGTGTATTTATATATTGTGAAATGTTTATTTATTTTCAGCCAAGCAGAATAGAGTATTTTTAGAATTACTGTCTATGGCAACATTTACAATTATAACTAAATTAGTCCCATGGCATACACTTTCCCCCACTGCCGACAAATATTTATCCAATTGATCTGGACTCCGTCCTAATACTTTTCAAGTGTAGAAAATACACTTAGCTTTGAATTAAATACAATATTGCTAAAGATTTGCAAACTGTGGTATCAAATTGTTAAAATAATTTAAAAATAATTATAATTGAGTTGTACTCAATTCGGGTGTTGACATTATCCAAAAATCTTACTAAAATTCTACTTACAGTACACTTATATCAGTAGTAATATTTTTAACTCATAAAAAAGATTTCCGTGTGTGCGTTATAATTTTTTTTTCATCAATTTATCGCCATTTTGACATGTACAGTATGATATTTTTATCCTCATTCGATTTTGTTCGATAAAAAAATTTGTACATTATAAAAATAATTTGTGACAAACATGTAATTAGGCCGAAATCAATTATAACAAACTTCAAACACTACTCCTCATTTCAACACCATAAATTTCACATCAAATCGTATATGGTACATTTAAAAAAAAATAATTGAAACTATGTGCTCGTCTATCCACTGATGGGTAAAACAAAGACGTCTTATCCGCCCATATATACTTCCTTATAAACGTTTCAATAAAATGGATTACACAATTAGAACATGTGGAACAATGTAACAATTTTGAATTATTGACGATAACAATGGTATGTCCTAAATAAAACCAAGGAGGGAATATTAAAATTCTCCTATAACTATGTCATCATAGTATTGTTTAAAGAGCAAGTTTTCACTTAACTTCATTTATTTTAAATATATATTATTCAGATAAGTAGTAGAAAATGGACAACAGACCTTGCCACAATCAGGCGCGGATCCAAGGAAAGGCGTACCAGGCGTACGCCCCCCCCCCCCTAAAAAGAGAGAGAGAGGGATAGAGAGAGAGTACGAGAGGGTTAAACGAGAGAAAAGAAAAGGGAGGAATAAGAAAACGAGTATTTCATTCAAGAAAATTCATTATTTATGGTCTAGTAAAGCCAGCTAAAAGAAGGGACAAAAGTAAGAAAACGAGTCTAGAAAACTTTGTCTGGATGGCTACCAAATGCTTAGATTCCCGCAGCTTCCGGGGGGATGGCCCCCTGGACCCCCTTCCAGGGCGCTGCCCTCGAGCTGCTGGGAGTCTTGAGCGGTCCAAAACCCCTCGCCGAATTTTAACGTCTCCCTTAACACAAATTCTTGGATCCGCCGCTGAAAATTACACTTTAACTTTCCCCCTCTCTTTTGATTGTCACGTTAAAGATATTACGTGATCTCGGTCAATCCCTTCAGTATCTTAAATTATACTCTCGAAAAATACAGATAGTGAAATTTCGTTTCATGAAATCCTGGACACTGAAGAAAAAGAAAAATCCGTAATAGAATTGCATATAGTAAAATTTGCATGATGGCAACTGCAATCGTGCTTTAACTGTCAATCCTTCAAGTCCGTGCAAATGTATCTGAACGGGATTTTGACGGCGGAATGGATTGACACTTTAGTTTAAACTGGTAAATGCGTGTTCTACTACTCGTACGCACTTATGAATATGTATTCACCCTCTTACCGTAAATAAATGTAATAAAAAAACAGTCAGCAGTATTAACGCTTATTACTGTATTTATAAATAAAAGTTTCGAGAAATCTGTTTTCCAGAAATGCTGAAAGTAGGACAGATAGTCCCAATAACAGAGCCCTAGACAAAGGTAACTATAGACCTGTCACCAGTGTTTACATTTTCTGAACTTGCTACTTATATTCAAATAACAACCGTTTTGGAAATAAATACACTTATTTATCAGCTTTCTAAAAGGGGTTATGCCTGTCAAGACGTTTGCAATCAAACATATCGAAGAAAGGAGAAGAGAACTGGAACAAAAATACATGGATTGATCTGAAGCTTTTGATTGTTTGCCACGTGTTTTAAAATTAAACATTACTGTGATTCAGATAATGCACTACAACGTTAAATATATCTTAGTGATTGGAAAACAATGTGGAAAAATATAATCTGTTTACGTGCTTTTCAATAGTTGTTCTACACATTTTGGGACATCCACCATTTCACGAGGAATGTAGTCTTTACAACTACGCCGATAACGTCAATGTCACCAATCTAGTTAATAATTCAGAACATGATAGTAAAACACTTATTAAATGGTTAAAGCACGGGGGGGGGGGGGGTAACTTGGTAATTTTTAGGGTGGGGATGTGCCATTTTTGATTTGAATTCAATACCCACATTTATATAAAATTTCCAATTTTTATGACCCATATTTATATAAAATTTCAATTTTCATGACCCATATTTATATAAAATGAGCAATTTTCACAACCCATATTTATATTCAGTAAACTTAAAAGAAGGTCATATTTATATACACAAAATGATAACATAGTGAAGAAGAAACCACAATGTCATTATTAAAATTACACTATATTATATTATATGGGGCATATTTATATTAAAATGGACAAAAACTTGACCCATATTTATATGAGACCAGATTTTTTTTAATTAAGATTAAAAGGCATACCCATTTTTATATAAGATTGTTTTAAAAACTATACCCATTTTTATATAAATTTTCAAAAAACCTACCCATATTTGGCACATATACGTATACCTTTATATAGGAAGTTACCCCGCCCCCCCCCCCCCCCCCCCGTGGGTCAAAGACAATCGAATGCAGACAAATCCAGATAAAATTTGTAAAGCTTAAGCTGTTGGTAATAAAACAAAAAAAAGATGTAAAATATCACTTTGAGAAAACTACTGTAAACTGAGATGATGACGTTAGACTACAATGGAGTAACTTGATTTCAAATTAAATTTGTATCCACATGTATGGCACGCATGTTACGAAAATTTGCCATAAAGCTTAGCAGAAGCTAAATTTTCATAAATGGTTTGGAGTATATCTTAATAGGCTCAGCAGATTCACTATTGTTTTTTATGTTATCAAAATTTATTATTGACTATTAATATAGCATTTTTGTGGATAGAAGTAAACGCTAAAAAGAAAGATAAAAAAATACTATATTGTACAGTGATTCTTGGGTCTTGCTATGCCTTTTATGTGTCTTGCAATGCTATTTCTTTAATGTGCAAGCTTTTTGTTATTTTTGTATGTATGTTGGTTCCAAAAGCTCTATAGAGCTTATGTTTATTGTTACATGTTACACATATGTTACAACTTTATTACTAGTACTTGACAAGTTATATGACCGTCGTCATGACTTAATAGACCATTATGGGAATTCCATCTCTGAAATACGTTCAAACATATTATGTCAGTCATACGAGTCTCCTTTTTCTGGACCTGTTCCTAGTAATGACAAAGTACCTCCTGGACCTGTCCCTAGTCATGACAGAGTACCTCCTGGACCTGTCCCTAGTAATGACAGAGTACCTCCTGGACCTGTCCCTAGTAATGACAGAGTACCTCCTGGACCTGTCCCTAGTCATGATAGAGTACCTCCTGGACCTGTCCCTATTCATGACAGAGTACCTCCTGGACCTGGCCCTGGTAATGACAGAGTACCTCCTGGACCTGTCCCTAGTCGTGTCAGAGTACTTTCTTGACCTGGACCTAGTAATGACAGAGTACCTCCTGGACCTGTCCCTAGTCATGACAGAGTACCTCCTGGACCTGTCCCTAGTCATGTCAGAGTACCTCCTTGACATGTCCCTAGTCATGACAGAGTACCTCCTGGACCTGTCCCCAGTAATGACAGAGTACCTCCTGGACATGTCCCCAGTAATGACAGAGTACCTCCTGGACCTGTCCCTAGTAATGAAAGTGTACCTCCTGGACCTGTCCCTAGTCATTACAGAGTACCTCCTGGACCATGTCCCTAGTCATGACAGAGTACCTCCTGGACCTGTCCCTAGTAATGTCAGAGTACCTCCTGGACCTGTCCCTATTCATGTCAGAGTACCTCCTGGACCTGTCCCTAGTAATGACAGAGTACCTCCTGGACCTGTCCCTAGTCATGACCGAGTACCTCTTGGACCTGTCCCTAGTAATGTCAGAGTACCTCCTGGACATGTCCCTAGTCATGACAGAGTACCTCTTTGACCTGGCCCTAGTAATGACAGAGTACCTCCTGGACCTGTCCCTAGTCATTACAGAGTACCTTCTGGACCTGTCCCTAGTCATGTCAGAGTACCTCCTGGGCCTGTCCCTAGTCATGTCAAAGTACCTCCTGGACCTGTCCCTAGTCATTACAGAGTACCTTCTGGACCTGTCCCTAGTCATGTCAGAGTACCTCCTGGACCTGTCCCTAGTCCTGACAGAGTACCTCCTGGATCTGTCCCTAGTTATGTCAGAGTACCTCCTGGACCTGTCCCTAGTATGCCTTTTATGTGTCTTGCTATGCTATTTCTTTAATGAGAAAGCTTTTTGTTATTTTTGTATGTATGTTGGTTCCAAAAGCTCTATAGAGCTTATGTTTATTGTTACATGTTACACATATGTTACAACTTTATTACTAGTACTTGACAAGTTATATGACCGTCGTCATGACTTAATAGACCATTATGGGAATTCCTTCTCTGAAATACGTTCAAACATATTATGTCAGTCATACGAGTCTCCTTTTTCTGGACCTGTTCCTAGTAATGACAAAGTACCTCCTGGACCTGTCCCTAGTAATGAAAAAGTACCTCCTGGACCTGTCCCTAGTGATGACAGAGTACCTCCTGGACCTGTCCCTAGTCATGTCAGAATACCTCCTTGACATGTCCCTAGTCATGACAGAGTACCTCCTGGACCTGTCCCTAGTCATGACAGAGTAACTCCTGGACCTGTCCCTATTCATGGCAGAGTACCTCCTGGACCTGGCCCTAGTAATGACAGAGTACCTCCTGGATCTGTCCCTAGTCATGACAGAGTACCTCCTGGACCTGGCCCTAGTAATGACAGAGTACCTCCTGGACCTGTCCCTAGTCGTGACAGAGTATCACCTGGACCTGTCCCTAGTCATGTCAGAGTACCTCCTTGACATGTCCCTAGTCATGACAGAGTACCTCCTGGATCTGTCCCTAGTAATGACAGAGTACCTCCTTGACATGTCCCTAGTCATGACAGAGTACCTCCTGGACCTGTCCCTAGTAATGACAGAGTACCTCCTTGACATGTCCCTAGTCATGACAGAGTACCTCCTGGACCTGTCCCTAGTGATGACAGAGTACCTCCTGGACCTGTCCCCAGTAATGTCAGAGTACCTCCTGGACCTGTCCCTAGTGATGACAGAGTACCCCCCCCCCCCGTGGGTCAAAGACAATCGAATGCAGACAAATCCAGATAAAATTTGTAAAGCTTAAGCTGTTGGTAATAAAACAAAAAAAAGATGTAAAATATCACTTTGAGAAAACTACTGTAAACTGAGATGATGACGTTAGACTACAATGGAGTAACTTGATTTCAAATTAAATTTGTATCCACATGTATGGCACGCATGTTACGAAAATTTGCCATAAAGCTTAGCAGAAGCTAAATTTTCATAAATGGTTTGGAGTATATCTTAATAGGCTCAGCAGATTCACTATTGTTTTTTATGTTATCAAAATTTATTATTGACTATTAATATAGCATTTTTGTGGATAGAAGTAAACGCTAAAAAGAAAGATAAAAAAATACTATATTGTACAGTGATTCTTGGGTCTTGCTATGCCTTTTATGTGTCTTGCAATGCTATTTCTTTAATGTGCAAGCTTTTTGTTATTTTTGTATGTATGTTGGTTCCAAAAGCTCTATAGAGCTTATGTTTATTGTTACATGTTACACATATGTTACAACTTTATTACTAGTACTTGACAAGTTATATGACCGTCGTCATGACTTAATAGACCATTATGGGAATTCCATCTCTGAAATACGTTCAAACATATTATGTCAGTCATACGAGTCTCCTTTTTCTGGACCTGTTCCTAGTAATGACAAAGTACCTCCTGGACCTGTCCCTAGTCATGACAGAGTACCTCCTGGACCTGTCCCTAGTAATGACAGAGTACCTCCTGGACCTGTCCCTAGTAATGACAGAGTACCTCCTGGACCTGTCCCTAGTCATGATAGAGTACCTCCTGGACCTGTCCCTATTCATGACAGAGTACCTCCTGGACCTGGCCCTGGTAATGACAGAGTACCTCCTGGACCTGTCCCTAGTCGTGTCAGAGTACTTTCTTGACCTGGACCTAGTAATGACAGAGTACCTCCTGGACCTGTCCCTAGTCATGACAGAGTACCTCCTGGACCTGTCCCTAGTCATGTCAGAGTACCTCCTTGACATGTCCCTAGTCATGACAGAGTACCTCCTGGACCTGTCCCCAGTAATGACAGAGTACCTCCTGGACATGTCCCCAGTAATGACAGAGTACCTCCTGGACCTGTCCCTAGTAATGAAAGTGTACCTCCTGGACCTGTCCCTAGTCATTACAGAGTACCTCCTGGACCATGTCCCTAGTCATGACAGAGTACCTCCTGGACCTGTCCCTAGTAATGTCAGAGTACCTCCTGGACCTGTCCCTATTCATGTCAGAGTACCTCCTGGACCTGTCCCTAGTAATGACAGAGTACCTCCTGGACCTGTCCCTAGTCATGACCGAGTACCTCTTGGACCTGTCCCTAGTAATGTCAGAGTACCTCCTGGACATGTCCCTAGTCATGACAGAGTACCTCTTTGACCTGGCCCTAGTAATGACAGAGTACCTCCTGGACCTGTCCCTAGTCATTACAGAGTACCTTCTGGACCTGTCCCTAGTCATGTCAGAGTACCTCCTGGGCCTGTCCCTAGTCATGTCAAAGTACCTCCTGGACCTGTCCCTAGTCATTACAGAGTACCTTCTGGACCTGTCCCTAGTCATGTCAGAGTACCTCCTGGACCTGTCCCTAGTCCTGACAGAGTACCTCCTGGATCTGTCCCTAGTTATGTCAGAGTACCTCCTGGACCTGTCCCTAGTATGCCTTTTATGTGTCTTGCTATGCTATTTCTTTAATGAGAAAGCTTTTTGTTATTTTTGTATGTATGTTGGTTCCAAAAGCTCTATAGAGCTTATGTTTATTGTTACATGTTACACATATGTTACAACTTTATTACTAGTACTTGACAAGTTATATGACCGTCGTCATGACTTAATAGACCATTATGGGAATTCCTTCTCTGAAATACGTTCAAACATATTATGTCAGTCATACGAGTCTCCTTTTTCTGGACCTGTTCCTAGTAATGACAAAGTACCTCCTGGACCTGTCCCTAGTAATGAAAAAGTACCTCCTGGACCTGTCACTAGTGATGACAGAGTACCTCCTGGACCTGTCCCTAGTCATGTCAGAATACCTCCTTGACATGTCCCTAGTCATGACAGAGTACCTCCTGGACCTGTCCCTAGTCATGACAGAGTAACTCCTGGACCTGTCCCTATTCATGGCAGAGTACCTCCTGGACCTGGCCCTAGTAATGACAGAGTACCTCCTGGATCTGTCCCTAGTCATGACAGAGTACCTCCTGGACCTGGCCCTAGTAATGACAGAGTACCTCCTGGACCTGTCCCTAGTCGTGACAGAGTATCACCTGGACCTGTCCCTAGTCATGTCAGAGTACCTCCTTGACATGTCCCTAGTCATGACAGAGTACCTCCTGGATCTGTCCCTAGTAATGACAGAGTACCTCCTTGACATGTCCCTAGTCATGACAGAGTACCTCCTGGACCTGTCCCTAGTAATGACAGAGTACCTCCTTGACATGTCCCTAGTCATGACAGAGTACCTCCTGGACCTGTCCCTAGTGATGACAGAGTACCTCCTGGACCTGTCCCCAGTAATGTCAGAGTACCTCCTGGACCTGTCCCTAGTGATGACAGAGTACCTCCTGGACCTGTCCCTAGTCATGTCAGAGTACCTCCTGGACCTGTCCCTAGTCATGTCATAGTACCTCCTGGTCCTGTCCCTAGTCATGTCAGAGTACCTCCTGGACCTGTCCCTAGTCATGTCAGAGTACCTCCTGGACCTGTCCCCAGTAATGACAGAATACCTCCTGGACCTGTCCCCAGTTATGACAGAGTACCTCCTGGACCTGTCCCTAGTCATGTCAGAGTACCTCCTGGACCTGTCCCTAGTTATGACAGAGTACCTCTTGGACCTGTCACTAATCATGACAGAGTAACTCCTGGACCTGTCCCTAGTAAAATAGAGTACCTCCTGGACCTGTCCCTAGTCATGACAGAGTACCTCCTGGACCTCTCCCTAGTCATGACAGAGTACCTCCTGGACCTGTCCCTAATCATTACAGAGTACCTCCTAAAGGTTCCCAAACCATCAATTGTAATACACTTAACAGTGGCAGAAATCATATCACTCTTGAAAACATACTTTATGTACAAAGAAGGGTAACTCTTACTTGATAAATGTAAATCATTAACAACAGACAGACGACTATCATAAGGGTGAGTATCCTGCTTCCTTAGTGACCACCAGTCAAGTAATTCAAGTAAATTGGTAAGAAGTCACGAACAAGAATAGAGATCGGAAGGAATATCCCCTACTATTTTTTTAATGTGTTAATTTGTACACAATCATGTACCAGTTCGTTAAATACAAATTCCCTTTTCAATATATCTTATTAACTAAGATATCTCGACAAACAATCACATAAAGTCTTTTGTAACGTAAATCAATTTGTTCCTTTCATCTTTTTAATTGCATAATTTTAATTCATTATTTAAATTCCGTTTTACATAAATTGTTCACTCTGGAAAGAGTCTGAAGTTATGTTGAACTTTTATAAAAAAAAATTAGCCATGGTTTGATAAATAGTAATAATAATAAATACCCTAAATGGTGTGTTCCCAAAACGTCTACTTGCAAAATAAACATCTAATTAAGAAATAAGGGGTAGGAGGCACACAAGGATTTTACCTGTAAAAAAATCATATTTTACGAGTCGATGTTTTGGGAATGTGTTTATTAATTTCCTTGTAAAATAATTAATATTTTGCAAATGGACGTTTCGGGAATAATTCATATATGTCTAAAATGTATTAAAACCTTTCAGATGTTTATAGAAATATACATACATATCTCTAATAAAACAATTCATTTTATTTTAAATATTTATTTCATAACATAACTCAAATATTGTTGTCAACTTCACATCTTCTTATCGAAGGTTGGAGGTTTTACGATATAGCATGAAGATTATGTTTTACTCTGCTTGAAGAGACATCCTTTAGAAGTCATTTCCTTTATTGCGTTATGAGCTACCATCTGGAATCCCAGTATTGCTTTGGGTAGGTGTTTATTTTCTGCTTGCTCTTTTCAGAGATGACTTTATCTTAACAGAAAGTTTAGAGTCGCTCGCAGCCCACTCTCCTGTCGTTGTCCCGATCTGTTTACACTAAGACAAAGGCGTAGCTGCCTATAACCGAGTACGCGGCTGAATCCACATGATTTTGACAAAAAAATGCAAAAAATAAAATGCCCATTTTTCAAAATTATTTTCCTGGGGGGAGCATGCCCCGTACCCCTTAGTGTGAAAATCCACATTGTAACTAGTCTAGCTACAGCCTGTAAGGCCTTTGAGTTCCTCAGCCCAGATAATGGATAAGTCGGACTTCTAAGCAAAACCATGCACAGTTCAAGGTACAGATTGTCTATATATTTCAGTAAATTTTCGGTTGAACATACTTTTTAATTGTGAAGTGAAAACAATGGCAACTTAATCTTTTTTCTTTGACAGAGGGCAAATTCTTATATTCCAACAGGCTTCTCACTCCACATTTCTTACATAGATGTTTATTTTACGAGTAGACGTTTTGGTAATAAACCAAATAAATATCAATAAAGGAAGATAACAATATCGTCAACTTTTATTTCTAAAAACATTTAAATATTATCTACTGACTAGTTCTACCTAGTATTATCTACTGACTAGTTACCGTCTCCCATGGGAGACGGTATACATAGTCAAATGAAGATCAGTCTTCGGAGTAAATGTCTCTCTGTTACTTGATTGGGTGGTTAACTAAATCTATAAATATTTTTGTTATTTCATTGGTTTACGTCAGGATTGCACTAGTATGTGTACTGAAATTTAGTGTAGTAATGTAACGTTCCACATATTGACTTCTATTTCATTCAATGCATTGGTCAGTGAACAATGTATAAGGTAAACATTGTACCAAAATCTCACTACTTTATAAAGCTGTTTTGAAAAAAATTATATGTCCTATGTCTTTATTTTCGTTAATCAGTATTTTAGTGTAGTAATGGTACGTTCCACATATTGACTTCTATTTCATTCAATGAATTGGTCAGTGAACAATTAAAAGGTAAACATTGTACCAAAATCTCCCTACTTTTTAAAGCTGTTTGGGTTAGGAAAAAAATATATGTTCTGTATCTTTATTTTCGTTCTGATATTGATGCAAATTTAACAAAACTTATTTTTACCGCAAATTTTGAACATTTGTTGTTTAAGGAGTCAACTTTTGTTTAATTATTTTTTAAAAAGCACGTGTGAAGTGACGACAGGCATTTAAATCTCTCAAGCACCATTGGATAATAGGTTAGCCTAAACAATGTCCGTACAAGGTACATGTACATTGTTTACCTATCTTACATATAAATTACAAAAAACCAGATACTTTAATAAATCCATAAAATTAGTAATGCAGCTAAGAGACGGTTAGCTTTTTAGAAAAGCTAAACTTGTTCTACCTAGTATTATCTACTGACTAGTTCTACCTAGTATTGCTTGTTTTCTTAACTCTTATGATAAGAGTGAGTTAAACCATTATTAAAAACATCAACATGATCAAAATTTGACTATACAAATTTACCTGTTATTTGATATTAAACACCTGGAATGTTTATTGACACACTACAACAAATAAACAGGATAAGTCAAATTAACAAGAATTCCATATGTGCTATTTTATTTTAAAATTTTACAGTTTTACACTTCCAAAGAGAGTTATCCCCACTTGAAGAAAGGTGGTCACTTTTTTATTTGCGTTTAATGTTAATATTGAATGCATCTTGTCTATAGAGTTTTTGTTATTACAATGTTTAGATTGATGTGCACAATATTGAAATATTATATTCAATTTTATTGCACAATTCTTTCACATTTCCATATCAGGGCCGTAACTACCATTGAGGCAATGGAGGCAACTGCCTCCTCTAGGTTTACAACGAAAAATTTTTAAAAGTGGGGAAATGTGTAATTTTACGTTGATTTTTGCAAACTTTCTTCCCTCATTCGGCGGCCCAATCCCCTGTCTCCTCTATTTTCTCACCCTAGTTACTGCCCTGCATATAGACAAAGAATGATAAGATAAAACAACGTATAAGGTGTATCAGGCTAGTCGTCCATCCGAATAATACATTTTATTGAAAAACTGTCAAGCGTTTTCAAAGTTTGTTGAAATTAATGATTAACTGTCTTGATTTTGTTGCACATAAATAAAATTCTAAGAGATATTCTGAAATTAATGATTTATTTTTATTTTTCAAGATTTATTTTGTGTGGAATGCAGTTGATCAGTTTTCGTTCCCCCCCCCCCCCCTCTGTTTTACCGTGGTTTTGTGTGTCCTTGACTTTACGTTTCCCGATGTCCCCTCTGTTTAACCATGGTTTGGTCTGTCCTTTACTTTTCGTTTCCCGATGTCCCCTCTTTTTAACCATGGTTTAGTCTGTCCTTGACTTACTGTTTCCGATGTTCCTACTGTTTAACCATGATATTGTCTGTCCTTGAATTACCGTTTCCCGATATCCCATCTTTTTAACCATGGTTAGGTCTGTCCTTGACTTACTGTTTCCGATGTTCCTACTGTTTAACCATGATATTGTCTGTCCTTGAATTACAGTTTCCCGATGTCCCCTCCCCTGTTTAACCATGGTTTGGTCTGTCCTTTACTTTTCGTTTCCCGATGTCCCCTCTTTTTAACCATGGTTTAGTCTGTCCTTGACTTACTGTTTCCGATGTTCCTACTGTTTAACCATGATATTGTCTGTCCTTGAATTACCGTTTCCCGATATCCCATCTTTTTAACCATGGTTAGGTCTGTCCTTGACTTACTGTTTCCGATGTTCCTACTGTTTAACCATGATATTGTCTGTCCTTGAATTACAGTTTCCCGATGTCCCCTCCCCTGTTTAACCATGGTTTGGTCTGTCCTTTACTTTTCGTTTCCCGATGTCCCCTCTTTTTAACCATGGTTTAGTCTGTCCTTGACTTACTGTTTCCGATGTTCCTACTGTTTAACCATGATATTGTCTGTCCTTGAATTACCGTTTCCCGATATCCCATCTTTTTAACCATGGTTTAGTCTGTCCTTGAATTACTGTTTCCCGATGTTCCTACTGTTTAACCATGATGTTGTCTGTCTTTGAATTACAGTTTCCCAATGTCCCCTCTGTTAAACCATGGTTTGGTCTGTCCTTGACTTACTGTTTCCGATGTTCCTACTGTTTAACTATGATATTGTCTGTCCTTGAATTACAGTTTTCTGATGTCCCCTCTGTTTAACCATGGCTTGGTCTGTCCTTTACTTTTCGTTTCCCGATGTCCCCTCTGTTTAACCATGGTTTGGTCTGTCCTTGACTTACTGTTTCCGATGTTCCTACTGTTTAACCATGATATTGTCTTGTCTGTCCTTGAATTACCGTTTCTCGATGTCCCCTCTGTTTAACTATGGTTTAGTCTGTCCTTGACTTACTGTTTCCCGATGTTCCTACTGTTTAACTATGATATTGTCTGTCCTTGAATTACTGTTTCCGATGTTCCTACTGTTTAACCATGGTTTGGTCTGTCCTTGACTTACTGTTTCCTATGTTCCTACTGTTTAACTATGATATTGTCTGTCCTTGAATTACCGTTTCCCGATGTCCCCTCCCCTGTTTAACCATGGTTTGGTCTGTCCTTGACTTACTGTTTCCGATGTTCCTACTGTTTAACCATGATATTGTCTTGTCTGTCCTTGAATTACCGTTTCTCGATGTCCCCTCTGTTTAACCATGGTTTGGTCTGTTCTTGATTTACTGTTTCCGATGTTCCTACTGTTTAACTATGATATTGTCTGTCCTTGAATTACCGTTTCCCGATGTCCCCTCCCCTGTTTAACCATGGTTTGGTCTGTCCTTGACTTACTGTTTCCGATGTTCCTACTGTTTAACCATGGTTTGGTCTGTCCTTGACTTACTGTTTCCGATGTTCCTACTGTTTATCCATGGTTTGGTCTGTCCTTGAATTACCGTTTCTCGATGTCCCCTATGTTTAACCATGGTTTAGTCTGTCCTTGACTTACTGTTTCCGATGTTCCTACTGTTTAACTATGATATTGTCTGTCCTTGAATTACCGTTTCCCGATGCCCCCTCCCCTGTTTAACCATGGTTTAGTCTGTCCTTGACTTACTGTTTCCGATGTTCCTACTGTTTAACCATGATATTGTCTTGTCTGTCCTTGACTTACCGTTTCCCGATGTCCCCTCTGTTTAACTATGGTTTAGTCTGTCCTTGACTTACTGTTTCCGATGTTCCTACTGTTTAACAATGGTATTGTCTGTCCTTGACTTACCGTTTCCCGATGCCCCCTCTGTTTAACCATGGTTTAGTCTGTCCTTGACTTACTGTTTCCAATGTTCCTACTGTTTAACAATGGTATTGTCTGTCCTTGACTTACCGTTTCCCGATGTCCCCTCTGTTTAACTATGGTTTAGTCTGTCCTTGACTTACTGTTTCCGATGTTCCTACTGTTTAACCATGATATTGTCTTGTCTGTCCTTGACTTACCGTTTCCCGATGTCCCCTCTGTTTAACCATGGTTTAGTCTGTCCTTTACTTACTGTTTCCAATGTTCCTACTGTTAAACAATGGTATTGTCTGTCCTTGACTTACTGTTTCCGATGTCCGCTCTGTTTAACCATGGTATTGTCTGTCCTTGAATTACTGTTTCCCGAATACTCTTCGGTATCTTACATTTTACCTGTCAGCAGATTACGCCTTATCTAGAATACCGAGTTGTAAACACTCCAGTTGTCATATTTGCTGACGACACATCACAATTGGCCATGCTACAAGTACAAAAAATCACGCTTTTTTATTGGAAAACATTGCGTTGTCTTCCCACTATTACGGACTATCCATTAGGAAACACGTGGAAAGACAATGTCAATGACATTTATTTCAGTCCATGTTCATAACCTAGGACTAGAATAACTATTTATAGGTTCACGTTATAACAAATGGTAAATTATAATATAAATAGAAAATCTTGAAAGAAACGTATCCGACAAATTTGTAAAACTTCAATATGGAGACCGTAAGACTATGCGACTGGTATTAGTCTATATGTATACAAGGAATTTGTATGGGATGTTTGAACACAAGAACCAGACACTTATCCTCGCATGGGATACTCCTAAATCATTCTTATAATATGCTTTCTGATGACAAGTATATACTAGGACATCCTGGGGTATCTACGCTCTAACAGACCGGGGCACAAACACATTTTAACAGAAATACTATATCACTGAAAATATATTTACATAATAAGTGATAAAACAATTATAATCAATCTAAACGTAATGAAAGTCATGACTTGCTGTATACTCGTCACGTCGCTATAATGATACCAGCTAACACTTGACACGATTGAAGTCTATATGTAAAAATAGTTTTCTCTGTAGAGCAAGATTGTTTAGTTTAGCGTAAAATTTAAAATATTTTCTTATATTTAAAAATGAAGTTTTGTTAGAACATTATTGCAAACAAATGCATTTTTATTTCTGTTATAAAATTGCCAGTTATTTTCTTATTACGACAAAATAAGGATATATAACAGATTAATCAGGGATTAGAGTGTTTCTGCTGTTATAGATAAACGCACCGTCTAAAATGAAGGCATACAACAAAAATGAAAATACCACTGAAAATAATCATGGACAAGCTGGTATTGATTGTATATGTTTAACTCGGATTTTACGCTACTCTTCGCAATTTTTCTTAATTCTGTATTTTTTATTCGTTTCTCTGAACGACACTTTAAGCAATTTTTCAGTTATAAAATGGCGTCCAGTATTTATTGGGGGAGGAAGCACATACACGTGAAACATCTTCACCTTCGGCAGGAAAACTGGCAATCCAATGCATATAATGTTAGAGTCAAGCACACCGTGTCCGCAGAAAGGCTCGGACTCCCAACCTTAATGTTAACATGCCAATGATCAACATAATGTATTACAGCCGAACAAGCAGAGGATGCATTGAAAACGTTGAGAACTTACGCAGAAAAATAGGACATTTAATGGGTTATTAAATCATACCCCGCCACGTTGCATCGTTTTTAATATTCATTAACATATTTTACTGAATTACAAATCAGCCTACAGGAACAGCTGAGTATGATAACAGTCCATCTCAGAAGACAATTTTTACCTTGACCCTGGACCTATAAAAATTATTTCAAATTGGCACAGTTAAAAAGTACAAATTGGATTGTGCCGAAAATCGGCCTTGATCTTCATTTTATAGTACTGAATAGCTGTGCAAAGTTTTAACAAAATATGTTGATGCGTTTATAGGTTATTATCTGGAACTACCGAGGCACGGACCGACGGAGGGTATAAAAACTGGAACTACCGAGGCACGGACAGACGGAGGGTATAAAACCTGGAACTACCGAGGCACGGACAGACGGAGGGTATAAAAACTGGAACTACCGAGGCACGGACCGACGGAGGGTATAAAACCTGGAACTACCGAGGCACGGACAGACGGAGGGTATAAAAACTGGAACTACCGAGGCACGGACCGACGGAGGGTATAAAACCTGGAACTACCGAGGCACGGACAGACGGAGGGTATAAAAACTGGAACTACCGAGGCACGGACAGACGGAGGGTATAAAAACCTGGAACTACCGAGGCACGGACAGACGGAGGGTATAAAAACCTGGAACTACCGAGGCACGGACAGACGGAGGGTATAAAAACTGGCACGGACAGACGGAGGGTATAAAAACTGGAAATCCTTGTCAAATTAAGATACATTCTAGTTCACCTTGCCAAAAGGCGGAACTCGCAATCCATGTTGACGCGCCATTGATCATAAGTAATGTATATGGCCCAAATAATATGGGTAGTAATGGTTTTTTACTTAAAGCACATATCTTTCATATGTTTGGCTTTTTGGTTAAACATTGTTAAGTCATAGTTTAAATGTCTTCTTTTTGAACATCATACAAATATGTATGCTTCTCGTGCACATTTTAACGCGTGAGTATCATACATTGCTATTTCTTATGATCATTATAAATAGGTTGGATGACATACATTAAAATAAATTGTATGAATCGTGTGGTTTACGGTAAAATATTAAACTCTGTGATTGTCCTAATTTGTTATAATTTTTACTTAACCTAAAACTGTCTTTAGAATTTGTAAAAACTAGCTGTTATTCAATATAATGATCATCGTTCTGTAGTTGCCTTTAAATATCTTGGATGTACATTTTACTTATAACATATCTTTTTTCAAAGACAATTTATTGTTTGTAGATGGTAGGTGTGTTCTGAAAAGCATTTTATTTTATTTTTAACAAAATAAAGAAGTCAGTATTCAATAATACCGATATAAATTACAGTAACTTAACTATTCGCACATATTGAACTTTTACCTGTATGTAAATCACGTGACTGTCACATGAGAATCATGTGTTGAACATGCGCTTTTCCCTTTTGTTTCAACATCATATGACAAATTGTAATGATTATGTTTGGAATTTGAAAAAAGAACATTGCTTACATGTATATGAACCTACCCTTTTATTTTTCAACAATGTACCTAAACATCCCAGATAGCAATCACACGTTGGGCCAACGTTGGGTTAATGGATGGCAACTTCGTTGGCAGACTACGTTGGCGCAACGTAATTTTGCTCATCGGCCTTACGTTGGGCCAACTTAGACTGCACACTGCCAACATCTTGCCAACACGTTTGTGTGTGAATTTAGGTTGATTTAGCCTGCTAAGTAGGCAGTTTGCAACATCTTACCAACAGGTTTGTGTCGGATTTTCTCAGTCAAAATTGCTTGTTTTGTACTTATTGTCTTTTAAACAAGTAAA
Organism: Limnoperna fortunei; assembly: GCA_944474755.1. NCBI lineage: Eukaryota > Metazoa > Mollusca > Bivalvia > Mytilida > Modiolidae > Limnoperna > Limnoperna fortunei. The sequence goes on along the minus strand of OX104113.1, from coordinate 107,460,566 downwards.
AGGATCAGTGATCTCTGCTATAAAACACTGAAATTTGTGTTGGTATATACAATGTATATTTTGGTTGGTAATCAAATACAAGAACATTAAATTTATGAATAATAAAAGGCTGATAAACTTTATTCCATTCAGCTTTATCAGCAGTTTCTCTTCTCTTCTTTCCGAAAGACTTTTTTCTAACCACTCTACAAGTACATCTCTTGCGAATTTTAACCAGTCCTTAAGTACATTGTCAATATGACTGTCACAGACACTAGTTGAACACTTAGTTCTTCTTCCTCACATACCCTGAAAAAAATGGAATATAGAATCTAAAATAAATTTTGGTCATAAAAAACTCAATATTGTTTTTTCATTTGTCATATTGTTTTTGTTATTATTGTAATTTTTTATGTAAACGATTCATTAACAAGGCACATAAAAACGTAGATACAGTCTAAAAACGTACATGAACTTACTGTTACTGCACATTCCTTAGGATCTTTTATCCCTTGCCCTTTCTAGCGTACATGTAACTCTTCATTGTGCGCCTATCCTATTCTGTAACATGGGCCTCGATGGTTTATTCCGGAGAACTATATACACTGTAGTATATAAATTTTTTAAAATGTGTTAATTCTTCCATGTTTATTTTCTATTCTTTCATGTATATTTTCTGGAATATTTTTTAAAAGTCTTATATGTTTTATAATTGCATTATGTTACGAAATAGAATAAACACAAGTTGAAAAATAAGCCTACGGAAAAGTAAGATGCAGTTAAATAACATACATTGTTCATTTAATTTATTTAAAAAACTGAAGATTTAAGCTTAAAACATACATGGTTAATAATAAAAAAAATAAGTTCATGTACCTACATGTTATTTTGTGTTAAATAAAATACTCCAAGCTGTCCAAAATGGCGACCGATGTGAATTCCTGACACAGATGATGCTATGGATTAGCGCGAAATTTATCTGAAATAGGATACTAAGGCCCCACGTCTAATCTGCACACTAATTGTTCTAACAATTTATAGGTCATCAGATTTAACTATAAATATATATATCCCAGATGTCCCATATTTGTTGAATTAATTAATTAATTAATTAGAAAGTTTATAAAACGTATGATCTAAATGCATTCATATTTGATTATTAACTGCACTTTTTATGTCATATATTTCCATTTACATTGTTTAATTTAATCGAGCATTAATTTTTTTGTGCGGACAATTTATGTTGGGTTGACGTTGGAACGCCAACAGTTGGTCACGTTACGATGGGCCAACGTTGGGCCGATGTTGGAAAGCAAACAGTTGGTCACGTTACGATGGGCCGATGTTGGAAAGCCAACTGTTGGTCACTTTACGATGGACCAACGTTGGGCCGATGTTGGAAAGCCAACAGTTGGTCACGTTACGATGGGCCAAAGTTGGGCCGATGTTGGAAAGCCAACAGTTGGTCAGGTGACGATGGGCCAACGTTGGGTCGATGTTGGAAAGCCAACTGTTGGTCACGTTACGATGGGCTAATGTTGGGCCAATGTTTGAAAGCCAACAGTTGGTCACGTTACGATGGGCAAACGTTGGGTCGATGTTGGAAAGCCAACAGTTGGTCACGTTACGATGGGCCAACGTTGGGTCGATGTTGGAAAGCCAACAGTTGGTCACGTTACGATGGGCCAACGTTGGGCCGATGTTTGAAAGCCAACAGTTGGTCACGTTACGATGGGCCAACGCTGGGTCGATGTTGGAAAGCCAACAGTTGGTCACGTTACGATGGGCCAACGCTGGGTCGATGTTGGAAAGCCAACAGTTGGTCACATTACGATGGGCCAATGTTGGGCCGATGTTGGAAGCCAACAGTTGGTCACGTTACGATGGGCCGATGTTAGAACGCCAACGCCAACCATTTACCAACCATGCCAACAAATGGCCTACGTTGGGCCAACGTAGTGTTGCTATCTGGGATTATATCTGTCAGTTTCTCAGCCAACGTTCTCCAAAGTGCATGTTTGTGCACGGTCATCACCAGCGGACGTAGACTCCGAACCTCCGATAAATCTCAAAGTAAATGTGTATTTTAATTCAGGTACTTGCTAAAATATTTCACATAGTTGCTAAGTTGTTAGTCTAGACTAGCTGTGCTGAGTTTTATTTAAAAACAGACGTTTGTGATTTCAACAAATGAAGTAACAGCTAAATTTTTACATTCACGTTCCGATTAAATATTGCTGTCATATTGATAGGCTGAAAACGTTTAAAGAGGAGATAATCCAAAAACAAAATGTATTAAGAGGAGATAATAGTGTAGGACCACCTTCGGCGATATTAAATTTGATGATTTTAACTTATCCTAGAAAATGTACCTTTATTTTAAATCAATAAAGTGACACTTTTGTCCCATATAAATATGCACGGGTCAACATTCTGTCATCCTCACAAGTCAGGGTTTCTGTGTCCACGTGTGTCCACGAAACCCTGACAAACTTAGCTAGGAAATTCACGGGCTAGTAGTCACTATTTTGATTGGCTACATCATACCTGCATGTAGCTAAACAAAAGGTCGCTTTCATTCACGACTTTGTTAGGGGATATCCCGGTTGTGGGTTGTAAATAAACCAAACAGATGTGATGCAAATACCACGTAAAAATCAGTGTATTTTGTAAAGTAGTGTTAACAGTTTCTTATTACTGCATTATTTATTAGTTGCGTTACGTTTTCTTCCCATTTAAGAGTGATAAAATTGATTACTACTGGTCACTTGCCTCTTTCAAGCTATTTCATTGGTTTTTGAATTTTGATTTTGAAGGTTTGACGTCATATGAAAATTTTCTAGCCCGGGCATTGCCTAGCTAAATTTGTCAGTGTTTCGTGGACACATGTGGAAACAGAAACCCTGACTTGTGTGGATGACATTCTGTCAAAAATAAGAAACAACGCTCAACCGGAAGTCCACGTGTTCTAAAAATCTACTTTCACTTTCTATTTCAGTCCAAAAATAGTGCTTGTCCCTAATTGACTCCCAACATTTTTATGTTCATTTAAAACCAATAAAACTTTATCCTCAAGTTTCCAAGAATATTCAGCTTTCCAAAAATACCAAATTTATTCTGGTATCATGTGCGGTTCAAATTCTATATGATGCAAGAGTGAACCTGTCTGTTGACTAGTACTACTTTTACGTACAACCTCTGGACTGGTTCCCGGTATTTGGTGGTCCTACACCTAAATGTATAAAGAGGAGATAATCCAAACACCAAATGTATAAAGAAGAGATAATCCAAACAAAAAAATTTAAAAAGAGGAGATGATCCATACACCAAGTGTAAAAAGAGGAGATAATCCAAACACCAAGTGTAAAAAGAGGAGATAATCTAAACACCAAATGTATAAAGAGGAGATAATCCAAGCACCGAGTGTAAAAAGAGGAGATAATCTTTACACCAAATGTATAAAGTGGAGATAATCAAAAAACAAAAGGTATAAAGAGGAGATAATCCAAACACCAAATGTATAAAGAGGAGATAATCCAAACACCAAGTGTAAAAAGAGGAGATAATCCAAACACAAAATGTATATAAAGAGGAGATAATCCAAACACCAAGTGTTAAAAGAGGAGATAATCCAAACACCAAGTGTAAAAAGAGGAAATAATCCAAACACCAAATGTATAAAGAGGAGATAATTAAAAAAAACAAAAGGTATAAAGAGGAGATAATCCAAACAACAAATGTATAAAGAGGAGATAATCCAAACACAAAATGTACATAGCCTAATATACTTAAGTCTGAAATGGCTGGGTTGCAAAGCAAGCGCTAGAACGAATAATTGTACCCTCGCCTTGATTTTGTTTTGTGGTTTTTTTTTGTGGTTAATCCGACAAATAACAAAAGTAACATATTATAACGGCAATACAATTAGGCCTAAGCAAGTGCCGACCTAAATGGGGAATTGTTGACAATTTGTTCCAAAATAAAAAAAATTAAAAAAAAATTAACACTTCCATATGCATAACTTCAATACAAGTGCAATCATTCTGTGAAGTTTCAGAAATCTGGGTTGAAAACTGTAGAAGGAGTTGATAACACAAAATAGGAACGCTATTTTCGCCATCCGCCCTCCATACTATAACCCAGATTTGCACTTCGTGCAACCCGCCCAATAAAATGAAAGGTAAGTGGTTAGACTGGGAAGTATGTTTACAGATATGTCATATTTATACATTTAGTACGAGATTTGAGTGTTACAAGTTTACAGTGTGGGGAGCATGCATTGGTTCTATTAAGAACGAAACTAAAAATCAGATTGCTCTAGTAGAAGTCGGCCTATGCTACTATTTAACAATATTACTCTTCGCCTTTAAACACTCTAAATTTAATGTGTTGGTCGAGTCTTCTTTTAAAACACTCGTCAAAATGTAAAAGTTTTGCCATGCCGCGGTTTGATGCTGCTGCCAGGAACATAATCATCGTCGGACGACTACAAGCTGGAGTGTCCTAAAGGGAGGTTGCACGGACCGAGAATGTGAACCAAAATACCATTTTCAGACTGTACGCCCGATTCCAACCGACCTGTACGACCAATGACCGTCCAACCACGTATAACACAGTACGTCAAGGCTGTTACATCCAGCTATTCCATCTACAGGATCAAAAAGTCACAGCAACAACAACTGCAGTAAGGATATCTGGATTGCTAGGAATCAGGTCCCAAACCGGCTCAGAAAATACTGAATTAGACCCAAGAGAGCGCAATTTGGAGACGTTTTGACGGCGTTACATCGACGGGAAATAGTCAGATAGTGCAACATTACATTTATTTTTATTATAATTTATGACAAGTAACAATTCGGTCGTACCTGGAAAAGAAATAGAAACATTGTATAGACCGTAAACAAATACGTTTATTGAATAATGCAAGTCAAATTTTAAAACGTCGTTCATGTTACACAAGCGAATTTTTATACTAATTAATTTGCGTGTGGTCATTGCATCATTCCACTAATTTTGCGTAGACATATTATTCGTTGTATTATCGTGGGCAGAATCCAGTATGAATATTTCCACGCAAATGCATCAAACCTACAAAGGTCCACGCATTTTCCATTCATTTGCAAATGCAAGGAAACTCACAGTAACAGTTTTGTGTAATTTAGCCTGTTTTGCTGTTCAAGAACATATGTTTATATTTAAAGACTGTAAACAAACAGCATCAGTTGGTTTTGGTACGTCATTATGTGTCCCCCACATCGTGGGGAGACATATTGTATTTGTTCTCGTCTGTCCGTCTGTCTATCAGAAAGTTATTGCGCAGACCCAGTATCAACTTCGACAGATGTTCCAATGTGTTTTGATAGAGTTCATGTCGAGGAGATGCATAGCAAAGTTGGCTTCTAGAGGTGGTCACACTTTACTAACTTACTGCAGTTGACCGGAAGTGACTTGAAATATGATTAATATTTACTGTGATTTGTGCAGGCAGCAACTGTTACACTTTGCATTCACCAAACATTTTAAATACATAATCGTTCTTGTAATTGTGAAATAATGATTTGAATGTCGCTTATATTAAAATATGTACAGTATATTAAGAGTGCCTTATTGTGTGAATGATCTTAAATCGATTAAGCAAGCTACTAAGTTTTTTATAGTATGTACAATTCATATGCAAATTAGAGCATTAAGTAAGTTTTCTAACTTCAAATTCTTGACGTAAAGATTTGAATCGCCTTCATCTGGACTAAACAAAGCTCCGATGTATCACCACGAGATATGACACATCATGTTCTGCAGACATTGATATTATCACAGACTGCAGAAACCAGACACACCTTCTACTCTGAAAGTATACGGTTAAATGTTTTCCAGCAGGGATTTATTCAGCGATTCCTAATGTCATTTTGTTTTTATCTTTCGGTCCTTTGAATTACAAGTCCTTTTCGAATTTGTGGGCTAACTTGTCATTTGACTGTAGTTTAGATATTGCGTCATTGTCTTATCCAGAGTGTCTGTCTTTTGGATTATGATTCATTGTCTTACTTTTTTTTTTTTAGATCTTTGTCTTTAAATCTTCAACGATTGCCGAAGAAATATTTAATTATACGACAATCGAGACGGCTTCAATTTCCCAACCCTAAATTTCCTATGGTAGCAGAAATAAAAATATTTCATGCAATAACTTTCGTTAATATCACTACTTATAGGGTATTCCCAGCCTGCAATTCCTGACAGAGGACTGTTCCTCACCCAAAAACTCTGATAAAGCCGGAGTGTCTAACAGTCAAGCAAAGATCGTGTCTATAGGTTAATGTTATGATTTTTTTTATTAATGTGCCATACATATATATTATTTAATCATGGACGTTTGAAGAGGGCAAAACGCTTTATATGGACTTTGTAGGATGACGAAATGGGAGGTCAATATATTTCTACAAGGTTCATATAAAGCGTATTGACCGCATTAAAATGCCTTAATTGTTATATAATTACAATTACTGTTACATTTCTTGTTGGAATGCTGACACGTTTACCGATGTAAATAATATTTCTGATTAGTTTTTAACGGCTATTTTAAATGAAAATGAATTTGATAGCAAGAACTTTTATATTTTAACATTTATTCAACATACAATTAGGAAAAAAAATAACAACTCATTAGTCGTGGTCTGCTGTACCCCTGCCATGTTTACCTTCTTATTAATATTCTTAATAAATACTAAAATGCCTCAAATATTGTTTAAAAATAGCAACATACCCATATATTGTTTAACGTAGACAGATGTGATTTATATTTTTGATGACGGAAGTGAAATTTAGCCAATCAAATTTCAGGAAATTCAATCATACGTAATGTTGAGGTATATTTTGATGTAAATACCAAAGTATTAAGAGACCGGTCAATATTTATTTGGGGGGTTTGGACTTTGCATGTCTTATTTCCTAAACTACAAAATAAGTTGCAGTCTTACATCAGATGTGTTGTATACAAAAGTAACAAAAGTGGGTGTCATATCTAGTAATAATGTTGCAACGTGATACCAGAGCCAAGATCCATAATTCCACATCAATGTCAACATTAACATAAATTTATTCAATCAGTTTAAAATTTTTACTCTGATTATCTGTCAGGTAGGCAATCCAGACTCCTTAAATACCAATACTTCTCCTAACTGTGTTTAGCAATTTGATTTGTGCAGTTGCAAGGCAAATTTTTTGTTCAGCTTGTTTGTTTAATTGTATTTTAGCGCTGTATTTTGAATTTTGCAGGTTTTTTAATTACTGTTTTACTTGATTGTTGTAACATTCCTCACCTCCGTGTTCTATAAACTAAAGTCTGAAATCCATACTCCATGCAAACCTTACACTCGAATTGTATTCACAACGGAATACTTAATGCAATTTTCAATTGATAATAAAAGAAGTGAAACATGACATAACGTAATACAATGCAGTGCCTTTGTTTGTTATACAAATGGTTGGGTTATATTATGTTGGTTTTGAATTAAAACGTAGAAAAACATTTTTATTTATTTTTCATTGATAAAATTATTATGAATGGAAAAATAAACTTGTATTCCTATCAGTGCTGAAAATTAAAAAAACTTGGAGTCACATAAATATTCAGACATACCCCCCCCCCCAATAAATTTGTATGCAGAGCCATGTGCTTGTTCTCTTGGTTGTTTTTGTTCTTCCCGTTTTGTGGAGGTTAGGCTGATTAGTTTTTAACCCGGCCAAACAAAGTAACGGGTATTATATGATATCTACCGTATGGATACGAGTGTATTCATGAGTGTCCGTCCGTCGGTTCGTCCGTGCCCTGGTGGTTTCCAGATGATAACTCGAAAACGCGTGAACATATGTTGCACAGCTGTTAAGTACTATAAAATAAAAATCAAGTTTAATTTTCAGCACATCCATTTTGTAGTTTTCAACTCAGGCCAATGCAATGTTTTGTTGGTCAACAGCTGTGGTTTCTAGATACTTGTTAATACATTGTACACTCTGGTCTGTCCATCGATCCATCCATTCAAGCTCTTGTCTGTCCATCGATCTATCAATCTAAGCTCTGGTCTGTCCATCGATCTATCAATCTAAGCTCTGGTCTGTCCATCTATCTATCAATCTAAGCTCTGGTCTGTCCATCGATCCATCCGTCTAAGGTCTGATCTGACAATCGATCCATCCATCCAAGCTCTTGTATGTCCATCAATCCATCCATTCAAGCTCTTGTCTGTCCATCGATCCATTCATCTAAGCTCTAATCTGACAATCGATCCATCCATCCAAGCTCTTGTATTTCCATCGATCTATCCATCTAAGCTCTGGTCTGTCCATCGATCCATCCATCTAAGCTCTGATCTGACAATCGATCCATCCATCCAAGCTCTTGTCTGTCCATCAATCCATCCATTCAAGCTCTTGTCTGTCCATCGATCTATCAATCTAAGCTCTGGTCTGTCCATCGATCTATCAATCTAAGCTCTGGTCTGTCCATCGATCTATCAATCTAAGCTCTGGTCTGTCCATCGATCCATCCATCCAAGCTCTTGTATGTCCATCGATCTATCCATCTAAGCTCTGGTCTGTCCATCGATCCATCCGTCTTAGCTCTGATTTGACAATCGATCCATCCATCCAAGCTCTTGTATGTCCATCAGTCCATCCATTCAAGCTCTTGTCTGTCCATCGATTTATCAATCTAAGCTCTGGTCTGTCCATCGATCCATCCGTCTAAGCTCTGATCTGACAATCGATCCATCCATCCAAGCTCTTGTATGTCCATCGATCTATCCATCTAAGCTCTGGTCTGTCCATCGATCCATCCGTCTAAGCTCTGATCTGACAATCGATCCATCCATCCAAGCTCTTGTATGTCCATCAATCCATCCATTCAAGCTCTTGTATGTCCATCAATCCATCCATTCAAGCTCTTGTCTGTCCATCGATCTATCCATCTAAGCTCTGGTCTGTCCATCGATCCATCCGTCTAAGCTTTGATCTGACAATCGATCCATCCATCCAAGCTCTTGTATGTCCATCGATCCATCCAATCTAGCTCTGGTCTGTTCATCGATCAATCCATCTAAGAAATGGTCTGTCCATCGATCCATCCGTCCAAGCTCTTGTCATTCCATAGATCCATCCATCCAAGCTCTGTTCTGTCCTTTGATCCATCTAAGCTCTGGTCTGTCCATCGATCCATCAATCTAAGCTCTTGTCTGTCCATCGATCCATCCGTCCAAGCTCTGGTCTGTCTATTAATCCATCCATACAAGGTCCGGTCTGTCCACTGATCCATCCACCCAAACTCTGGTCTCTGCATCGATCCATCCATCTAAGCTCCGGTCTGTCCATGGATCTATCCGTCCAAGCTCTGGTCTGTCCATCGATCCATCCATCCAAGCTCAGATATTTCCATCGATCCATCCGTCCAAGCTCTGGTCTGTCTATCGATCCATCCGTCTAAGCTCTGGTCTGTCCATCGATCCATCCATCCAAGCTCTGGGTGCCGTTTCATAAAGCGATCGCTAATTAACGTGCTCGTTATCCCATGCAATTTAAATGGGATAACGTGCACGTTAAGCTAACGATCGCTTTATGAAACGGCACTCTGGTCTGTCCATCCATCCATCCGTCCAAACTCTGGTCTGTCTACTGATCCATCTGGCTAAGCTATGGACTGTTCATCGATTCATCCAAGCTCTGGTCTGTCCATCCATCCATCCGTCCAAACTCTGGTCTGTCTACTGATCCATCTGGCTAAGCTATGGACTGTTCATCGATTCATCCAAGCTCTGGTCTGTCCATTGATCTATCCAAGCTCTGGTCTGTCCGTCGATCTATCCGTCCGAGCTCTGGTCTGTCTATTGATCCATCCGTCCAAACTCCAGTAAGTCCATTGATCCATCCGTCCAAGATCTGGTCTTTCTATGGATCCATCAGTCCAAGCTCGTCAGTTAATTGATCCGTCCAAGCTCTGGTCTGTCTATCGCTCCATCCGTCCAAGCTCTGGTCTGTCTATCGCTCCATCCGTCCAAGCTCTGGTTTGTCTATCGCTCCATCCGTCCAAGCTCTGGTCTGTCTATCGCTCCATCCGTCCAAGCTCTGGTTTGTCTATCGCTCCATCCGTCCAAGCTCGGGTCTGTCTACAGCTCCATCCATCCATGTTCTCAGTTGTATTGTTTATTAATTATTCTGATCCAAACAACCACAGTACATAAGGATCGACACCAGTCGATGTTAATTAAATTCAATATTATACAGAAAAATGTTGTTTAGTGCAGTTGATGTATAAATACATTGAAGGAGCCATAATTCAGCCATCATCATAACAAATTTCAATGTCACTTGGAATGGCTTTAGAGTGCTTGTGCACTTCGTGCTGCTATCATTTCTCAATAAACATTATGCTTATCAAGTTAACAAATGCCTTTTTAATACGAAACTTTTTATGTGTCTATTCTTCAAATACAGGTACTAATAATCGGTTAATCAATAATCAGTTAATCAATCAGGCTTCATTTCTTCATTTAAAAAGTTGCCATTTGTCTGGTTCCCGTTGTTGGGTTTGTAACTTTTCTCAGACAGGTCAGGATATCAAAAGTACAAATATTGTGACGGTTAAACAAACCAAGATTGATAATATGTTTCCGTTTTTGTTATTAAGACTACACTGTAAAACAGTACGCTCATTCATTCTTTAATTCCTCAAAAACAAGATTTCAATGAATATTTTTACACATAAATCGGCATCAATACAAACAATATAATATGAATAAACTATAATACACTACTTTATCAATATGAAAACGAAACATATATAAATGTATAATAATCTGGCACAAACTGGTGCAATGAGCTATACATGTTTATCACACAAACTGGTGCAATGGGCTATACATGTATATCACACAAAATGGTGCAATGGGCTATACATGTATATCACACAAACTGGTGCAATGAGCTATACATGTATATCGCACAAACTGGTGCAATGGGCTATACATTGAGATGGCAAATGTCTTTTAATCCTAAGAAAACTGAAATAATGTGTTTTTTCCAACAATGAATTACATCTTTTTGATTTTTCGATGGAATAAATTCAATGCAGATGCAAAACGGAATAGCCATATAGACAATATATCGTCTAGTGTATCAAAACATCAATGTTCTGAGGAAACTCAAATACAGATCTCACACCAAATCTAAAGCAGCTATATTAAATATATATTCTACCATTACTTGAATACGCAAGTGAAGTTTGGGACAATTTTGGATTGAAAATATAAATAGGCTAGAAAACAGATAGAACCGCTCGCATAGTTGAAGGTCTCCCAACCTTACAAAAAATATGTGAAATAGGGTAGGAAACTTTGATAGACGAAAAACACGAAAATTATTTAATTTTTGTTTTATAATATTCAACAAAATAATACACGTAAGTACCTTAAAGATTTAACATCTCTAATGTTACAAATATATCCTTTAAAAATGGTTTTATTATTTTTGTCAACTTTCAATAACAACCGACTCTTTCATTCCCTCTAAAATTAAGCAATGAAAAAGTCTTGATTTATCAGCACGAAATGCAAATTCACTATCGAAATTTAAAAATAAACTGAAAAATATGCGATCGGGGGACAAAAGTGTTTTAGAATATTATTTTTTTGGACCGCGAAAGATCATCATTATTCCAAAACAAATTAGATGTTCCGCGTCAGTAAAAAGGTTTCTGACTTTGGTGTATTTGTGGACATGATCGCGAAGACTCGTTTCACATTTTCTTTCGATAGCCTCGATATGCGAATATAAGGAATATTCTTTCTAACAATCTCGAATGGTTACCGAACAATTGTACTGTAGATTTGAAATCGCTAACTTGTTGACATAGCTTACTCTCGAAGTCTCGAAATAAAATGATTTTTAAAACGTCTGATAGGTTCGTTGACGTGCAGGTTTGGGTTAAAATTTAAATATTTGCCTAAGCTAAGTTTATTTATAAAACTACAATTTGTTTCAAAGATCTACAAACCCACATACATGAACACATGTATTCCATCCCTGATCTATCGTCAACCATTTATGTAATGAGTATTTATTATAATTTGTATGCTAAAACATTGTATTTGGAGAAGACTCTCGAGTTTGCTTAACTTGTGTCTGATCCTTTTTTAATATTAGACAACTAAATTAAAATATTATGACCTGACATTCCCCGAGGAGAAGGGTACTCATTATCTGGCATCTGAGGACGTGCTGATCAGCTTAATTGACCACCCTTGGGAAAGTACATAAACTTTAATTTGGGTATTTATTACGGTTACACGTCTTCCGACAGCCCAATAGTCCGACAGCCCAATGGTCCGACAACCCGATAGTCCGACAACCCATTAGTCCGACAACCCAATAGTCCGACAGCCCAACAGTCCGACAACCCACAAGAGTCTAACAAATTATCACATATTAGGTCGGACCGAAATCGAAAATTAAAAAAATATATAATTTCTATGCTCCACCTACGTACCGGAATACATGTATATATATAGCTTTTGGGTCTGTTTATCCGTCCGTACGTTTGTTTCATATTTAATTTACGTTCAGGTTTAGCGGGTGTGTAAGTTGGTCTTGTACGCCCTGAAAAACGTTAAAAAATAAATAAATAAGGAATGTGTTTATTGGACACGGATGCCCCCATTGGCCCCAAACAGGAAGTAGAAGTCCGTCAGGTCTGAAAGTCGTTAGGACGTACAGTTCGTCATACTGAACCATCCCAAGTTTTAAGTCATTCTCATTTACGATTATTACGCGCTGAGAAAAGCTTGACGGAAATTTCTACGGAAGGGCGGACGGACAAACAGTCGGACATGGGACAAACTATATGTCGTCGCGTGGGCATAACACTCTGTCCAAGTCAAGAACAGCCGGATTTCGTTAAATAGGAAGTAGGCCTGAAATTTAATCCCACGGTATAGGACTCCACGCTGATGCTGCATTCCAAATATCAAGAGACCTTTTTAGTTGTTGCTGAGAATACTGCTTCGAAAATATTTTCCGCTATCGCCCGTTCGACATTGACAATCTAGAAATTCGGCCAATGAACATTAAATAATGATGAAATATGAGGATGGAATAGAAAACAAAGGAACAATAATTTTAATAAGAACGAAGTTCAACCTACTAGTATTAGACCAACTAGGGTACACTCCTTAATTGATCCGTGGTCTGGGCACCGCCATCAGATGCTAAAACCCCATAGTCGACCTCTTACAATAAGCTGGACTCTGCTGCGGACCACTAGGGGCACACACGAAGGAAAGATGCTTCACGAAACTTTATACATATATGCACCAACCTATGAACCTATGAAATAACATCATTTGCACATTTATACCTGTCCCACCAAATCCATGATGAAGAAAAAAATCAGCCCTAATTACACACATTCCCTGTTACATATACATGTAATATAACTAAATCATAGCTAGTATTCCTACCAAACAACCAACTTAGGTTTGCATTTATAGAACGTTTATTGTTCTTTGGATTGTGTCTGAAGGTTTATAGTATTGCATATACACACATTGTCGGACTATTGGGCTGTCGGACTATTGGGTTGTCGGACCAATGGGCTGTCGGACTATTGGGCTGTCGGACTATAGGGTTGTCGGATCAATGGGCTGTCGGACTATTGGGCTGTCGGACTATTGGTTGTCGGACTACCGGAATGTCACCTTTATTACAAAGATGGTGATTACTTGGTTACTTACCGGTCTCACCTCTTCTTCGTGACCCCACAGGTGTTAACCAATGGTAACACAACCTGTGTCACGAGTGAGCAGGTATTTGAAAACCTTTCCGACAAGCCTGTTATCACGAATTGCTTAATGTTGTTTTGATTGATTGTTGTGTTCGTTAGTTTCCATGGCTTTTTAAATTTCGTATTTGTTTTTTTTTTATAATTAGGTCGTTATGAGAAATGTTGTCGTGTACTTAACGACCTATTTCAAAATTAAACTTATGATATCTCTCAGCACACGAGCTAAAGATTTACAACAGAATGTACTAAGATAATGGCGGTATTTAAGGTGGGAATCTGTTGACACTTGTTATCAGTGTACAGTGACAACATATTTGTTTTTAGGATCAATTTATGTATGGAACTAACGGGAATGTCTGGACGTCATTTCGGTGTTAAAATCTAGAACTAAACTTGTCATAAATGGTGAAATTCTTCATTTTCGTAGCTGTGGCACATACCAATGTAGGTTCATAAGATTCTTTTGAACTGTTAAAGTTTAATTCTTTTCTCCAAAAAACTACACGGATATAATATCTACACTTAATTATGAAGATGTTATACAGAATGGAAGGGGTGGACAGGGTAGTGGGAGATAGGGAGTGAGGAAGGAGCAAAGGGGGAAGGAAGGAGCAACAGGGAGGGAGAAAGGAAAAAGTAAGAAAAGAAGGAGACAGAACTAGTACAAATTTACCCCTTTAGTGCCAGTTCGTTGACTTAATTGATAGAGACTTAAATTATTTACATAAAAGTCCAGTAAAAAGATAAAGTGCATCCAATATGAGCAGAGTTTTTACTATGCTACTATGCAGTAAGTGTTTTATAGCGTATTTCGTACACCTCTTAATCTTATTGACTGGGTATCCGTCATCTGTCGTCTTTCTGTTAACTTTTTAAACAATCTTCTCCATTGACACCACTTGGCCAATCCAATTCAATTTTTTTCCGAAGTAGTCACACTCATCATTAGGGTACCTATTCTTTCAGCATTGTATCCAGGATGTTGATCCATGCATGTACCAAGCTAAACTAATGAAAGTGCGGTTTCCTTTCATGCAGTACATAATTCTGGTACATTATAAAGCAAATTACGTTTTGTTAATTATTTGTGTATATTGAAAAATTGTAAACATTCCAGTAAGTTAAGTTATATTAACTATTAGACTTGTCAAAATAATATTATTTCTGCACATGAAAAACCTGTAATTCTCACATGACTTATCACAAAAACTTCAGTTTAATCGAAATGAACATTACACAAATTTTGTTTTTAAATGCTTTTGCAACTTTTATTTATGTTCCTTAAGTTTTCATTCATCACCAAAACTTTTCACAGCAAAGTTCTGCTGAATTTCAGTCAATCTAGCAGCCAGATGTTTAATTTCAGCAAATCTAGCAGCCACATGTTTAATTTCAGCAAATCTAGCAGCCACATATTTAATTTCAGCAAATCTAGCAACCACATGTTTAATTTCAGCAAATCTAGCAGCCACATGTTTAATTTCAGCAAATCTAGCAACCACATGTTTAAATTCAGCCAATCTAGCAGCCACATGTTTAATTTCAGTCAATCTAGCAACCAGATGTTTAATTTCAGTCAATCTAGCAGCCACATGTTTAATTTCAGCCAATCTAGCAGCCACATGTTTAATTTCAGCAAATCTAGCAGCCACATGTTTAATTTCAGTCAATCTAGCAACCAGATGTTTAATTTCAGCAAATCTAGCAGCCACATGTTTAATTTCAGCAAATCTAGCAGCCAGATGTTTAATTTCAGCAAATCTAGCAGCCACATGTTCATTTTCAGTCAATCTAGCAGCCACATGTTTAATTTCAGTCAATCTAGCAACCAGATGTTTAATTTCAGTCAATCTAGCAGCCACATGTTTAATTTCAGCAAATCTAGCAGCCAGATGTTTAATTTCAGTCAATCTAGCAGCCACATGTTTAATTTCAGTCAATCTAGCAGCCACATGTTTAATTTCAGTCAATCTAGCAACCACATGTTTAATTTCAGCCAATCTAGCAGCCACATGTTTAATTTCAGTCAATCTAGCAACCACATGTTTAATTTCAGCCAATCTAGCAACCACATGTTTAATTTCAGCCAATCTAGCAACCACATGTTTAATTTCAGTCAATCTAGCAGCCACATGTTTAATTTCAGTCAATCTAGCAGCCACATGTTTAATTTCAGTCAATCTAGCAACCACATGTTTAATTTCAGCCAATCTAGCAGCCACATTGCACTTTCAATCCATACAAATTAGTAAAATGGCAGAAAACTACCCTGATGTCAGTTTTTGGATAATTTGATTTAAATAAGTGAAATATTGTCTAAAAATCAGCTGTTTTATTATTGCCTCTATTCTTGTGGTCATCTTGGTTTTAGGATCAATACAAAAAATTCACTCTTGGTAAATGACCATATGAGTTACATTTCTATACGATAACAATAAAGGAAATAGTGGTTTTCAGATTTTCTTTTTGACAATCGCAACCCAGGATGCATCATTGAATACTTAATCAGCAAACAATTTGATAAGCACAAATAAATGAACATTTCCAACAAGTTGCATTCCAATCGGCCAAGTGGTTTTTGAAGTACAAAATGTAACAAATGCAACAAGACAAGATGGAGAAATCTATATGACGATTTATACTTTAAGACAATAGTAGACAGTCCGTTAGATATGTCTGACATTTCGTCTCGACTACTTAGACAATTCCGACCGTCTAATAAACAGTGCAAAAATCAGTTATACAGTAAATCACAAGAAGAAAGACGATGTATAAAAAGAAATAAAGATCAATACAGAACACTGGCTCATGTAGCTAAGAGCTTCCCCTTACATGAACTATTTTTTCACAAGTGAAAGTTTGCAGTGACACGGTACCGGCAATAATGCATTGCATCAAGGGGGGGGGGGGTGTGCTCTGGAAATTGGAGCATATGGGTCAACACATCTCATAAAATTATATAGCTACAGAAAACCGTTACATTAAATTGATAAGCACATTCAAGCTCTACAAATTAAAGAGTTTTGTGATGACTTCCTGTAGGAGTTATTGCCATTAAATTTCGAATATTTGAGAAAATTTTCTGTTTTTACAATATAACTTGAAAACTATGACAGCAGATTGGTATTGTAAATTGCACAAATGATCAGACAATGCAAATCACTAAGTTGTTCCAAAATTGTTTTACAAAGTCTTATAGGAGTTATTGCCCTTGATTTTTTTAATAAATTGTTTAATATTTACTCTGTACCTAAAACGTTATAATAACTAGAGTTAAACTGTAAATTGAAAAAATGATCAGCAAGACAAGTCCTGCAAATAATGTCAGACGACTCCCTTCAGGAGGTTTTGCCCATTAATAACAATTTTGCTATGAAGATGTCAGTATTTGCATTATAAATTTTTAAAAACTATAACAGCTAGAATTAAACTTTAAATAGAAAAATAATCTAAATGACAAGGCCTACAAATCGTTTAATTATCCAAAATTTTCCGATAATTTATTATAGTATTATATGTCCTCTACTCATAATTTTTCATGAAATTTTTAGTGTTTGCAAAAAAACTAATAAATTTGTCAAAGAAGTATTCTCATACTCACCATACATTTTGTGTTATTTTTAAGGAATACATAATTCAACAATTCAACAGAAAACAAAATCGCAAAATTCTGAAATGGCCGGGTTGCAAAGCAAGTGCCTTAATAAATAATAAAGGAATGGTTTACAATTTGTTGGTCTGTGTACAACAAATTTAGGAGTTGATTACACAAAATAAGTACCGTCTTCTGCAAATGTTCTGAAAAATGCTAAGGTTTCTAAGTCTGGGAAATTAGGAAAAAAGTGCTGGAACACTAACATAATAGCAGGTGCACAACTTCAATACATGTGCAATCGTTCTGTGAAGTTTCAGAGTTCTGGGTTGAAAACTGTAGAAGGAGTTGATTACACAATATAGAAACCGTATTTTCCCCGCTCGCCCGACTTCACTATACTGCCGGGGTATAACCCAAAAATCAGAGTGAAACTCTAAATTGCAAAAATGATCAGTAAGGAAAATCCTACAAATAACTTATTTGCTCCAAGATTGTCAGATGACTCATTTTTGGAGTTATTTCCCATGAATGACAATTTTTTATTAGTATCAGTTTTCTCCTTTTTAAACTAAAAAACTATAGCAGCAAAAGTATAACTGTAAATAGGAAAAAATAATCAGACAATTTATGTTACAGAAGCAGATAATCATTTTTAATTTCCACTTATAAGCACCATTTTGTCAGTTTAAATTCCATTTTTTAGCAGATCGGAACTTGAGAATTTTTATGTAACTGTGGTAGTTCAGAAATAACTGAAAAGTCTGAGATTTGAATTGAGTTTGTTTTGGCCTGAATTGAACATGAATTAATTGTTTAACTAGTTAAAAACTTTCACTCTAAATATAAGACTATTAAATTCTGCCTGTAAGTTTAAGTGTAGAATACTATTAATCTTATATATACTAGTGAAAAAAAAAGTTTCTAAAAGTTTTAAAATATAATGTTGTCTTATTGTTAAAGAATTTCTAACGTGTTTGCTTATTCGAACCAAACAGAGACAGTTAACAAGAGACCATTAAGACAACGGCTGTAGTTAATATTTTCTGGACATATAGGTCTATGTGGACTACGGGTATCGGTGTACTAGAACTGTAAGTGGATTATAGATCTAAATGGAAAATAAGTCTGT
The DNA here is from genome assembly GCA_944474755.1 of Limnoperna fortunei. Classification (NCBI taxonomy): domain Eukaryota; kingdom Metazoa; phylum Mollusca; class Bivalvia; order Mytilida; family Modiolidae; genus Limnoperna; species Limnoperna fortunei. The sequence goes on along the minus strand of OX104113.1, from coordinate 107,442,038 downwards.
ACCATTAGGTCTATGCGGACTAAGGATTTGTATGGACTAGAGATCTGTATGGACTACAAGTCTGGGTGGACAATGGGTCTTTGTGGACAACAGGTCTGGCTGTATGATTGTCAATTCGTTTTAGTGTCCTGATTTCAAAAATATCCCGTTCACAGTTAATGATCCTCATATTTTTTAAAAAGGCGCACCATAGACCAATTAAATTCAGTTGATAATGTGTCATAAGCGAGCCTTGTTTGTACAAGCAGTTATTATGCGTGTTGTCCAAAACTTATATCAAAATTTAGATCTTTTTTATTGCTATAGGGTTTTTGAAAGGGAGAAGTGCGAAGAGGGAAGGGAGAAATTAGCAGTAGGGAGGGAGAAGGGAGAAAGGTACCCCCTTGTCCACCCCCTCAGAATGATGTAGAACGCGTTCCGTATACATGTCCCTTGTATTCATGTTATATGCATGCTAAGTTAAAAATGTAATCAATTGGTGGAATTTTTTATATGTTCTGCAATGTAAATTAGATACTTGGCAAATTGAATTAAATTGACGATATCGATAATTAAAAACAATGTATAAGGCGACCTGTAAAAAGGTAGATTTGACTTTATAAGCTGACCTTGGACCAAATGTGGGATACCTTGACATCGTGCATAGCACCCGATTGTACTGAATAATATCTTACGATATTTGTCCTTGAAAAAAATACCTTTGTTTACCCAGTGACAACACACGGTATCGCCATTGCATATTTAATGAGACATTATTTTCCTCTTGACATTAACTAAACGGCTCAATACCTGACTATAGTTGTAAGATTTAGTCCAATACTCCATTAAGTTCCTGCTTTTTAAATGTAGAGTATGTTGAGCTTTAAATGAGTAATCTTAATTTTCTGAGTTTTTTATCACTTCCAAATCGCATTGTCCATACGTCCTTTGATACTCTTTATGGGGCGAACACTTACCCGTACATAAAAAATAACAAAGATATTTTGGTTTAGTGGAATAGTCTGTTTAATATAAAAATTAACAAGAAATCACCTTTTTATTAAACTGAAAACGAAAAAATCGTATTATTGACTTGTCAAGACAAAAATTTAATTGCTATATTACGTATTCTAAATTCTGTGCTTCTGTGTGCCTTAAATTTGGAAATAGTGTTATTATGTAAATGATTAACATGAAAAACACAAGAAAAATTCTTTTGATAGTATGATACAGACATTGTATGATTATTTACAATAGTACAATATTAATATTACATAATTTTAAAAACCCCACACAGATTTGTTTCACCCCGGAAGTCAGCTATTTCCGAAAACAAGCATTTCTATTGGGTGACATGGGTGGATGGTGATCTTTGTTTGTTTAAGTAAGCCATCGATACAAGCCTGTGATATAAAATAACACTGCAATAGCTTCTAATGTCATTCACATTACAAGTGTCTTTCCAATCAGTTAATAGATTATACCCAGCTATGGTGAGTACTCTTGCTTTTTTTAATTTTATTGTTTTGTTTTTTATTTAGAGGTTTCTGTTATATTATATATTGTAGTCGTATGAAAAAATAGTACATCGGTGTATTTGTTGTCGGGTGCATTTATTACTCTCCACGTGTACTCTCAGAGAAAGTTATATTTTATCTGCTCATGTGTCGAATTGTCAATTTTCCATGTTTCTGTATATTTTTACTGTTAATAAGCAAATGTAATTTTCATAAGACCTCCCCCTTTCCCATTTTACCTTGCACTGTACCAACTTGTCGCAGCTTTTAATCATTTTTAGTATTTTTCTTTCTTGGTTAACACATTGAAACTTTTACAATTCTAAAGCAATATAGTAATAGGATAAATAGAAAAAATACCAATGCTAGAAATAAGGATTTATAAAACTGTTTATGTTTAAAAACTTAAAATATTGCATAGTGTTGTCACACAAACACTGTGTTCTTATCTGTTACTATTTACTTATGTTTATATGTTACTATTCAATATTTAGACATTTTATTTGGGACGTAGGTAATTGTTTTATTATCGTGTAAACAGTTTTTAGAGTAGAACAATGTGGTGTTCCGACGATGTTTAAAATCTGCAAGCACCGAATTAGACAATAGACAGGTTGAGATTCGGAACTTGTACCGGTACAAATACGTGAAACGTGTAATTTTTCATTCTACGTCATCCCGATTGGTGTGTCACGTTATTATGCGAGACGTACAAACTTCTAGAAAGCTCTTTACAAGTAGTTCTAGCGCGTGTAGTTTTCTTTACATAAAGCAGCTTTATTATCAATGTTGAGTGCTATTTTGATTAAGTTTAGGATATGCTGCATAGTTTTTATTCAAACTTTAATTGTCAGGTCTATGTAAAACTCTACGAAATGTATTTTTCTAACCCTCTGAATTGGCTGAAAAATAAAAATGGCTACCATTTTTTCAGATTTGGGGCTAATATAAAAAAAGAACGACTGGCCAATCTATTAAAGTAAATTTTGGATTGTTTTCACTTTTGATTTTAATTTGATTGTAGAAATACACGTACAACTACAAGTGAAAAGAAATCTCAACACAAATAACTACAAGTAAACCCGTGTACGTATACGCGTAGCTACGTGTACCAGTACAAGTTTCCGATTCAACCTCTCTAATAGTCAAATTTGCAACGAACGTTAAATTAGTTGTTCTTTATAAATTTTCTGCTTTATTTTGTTCTACCATTTTACATGAGCTTCCTTTTAAAACTAAAAATACAGTATAATCACCAACAAGGAGAAATATAATAAATATAAACCTTTATTATTTAAAATGCAGTTGTAAAGGCCAATAAAAGAAAGTTGAACTAACTAAAACAACATTTGGCGCTATATTGGATCATATTGGAGTAAAAAGGGATAAAATGAAAAAAAATTAATCAGACACACCTTCCCATCCAAATCTTAATAAACTGAATGATGTTCTTAAACTCGTACCACTGACTGTAAATAGTTCGGCAACTTTTACACACTTAGAATGTACAAACTCGTTCGCTATTAATACAAGAAATAATGAATATGTTTGGCTATATCGTATTAACAGATAGTTTCTCCAATTTTTGAATTCAGTACACAGTGATTGTGCTGTGATGATTATTGGATACTCCTATTACTGACTGATGGTATATGATACTCATCAATTGTCATCAACAAACCAACTCACATACTACAGTAATAGAAGCGAGAAGTTTGGCATGCCATAAAACCTTGTTTAACCAAGCATTTTTTTTTAAATGATTGTACGATGTCAGGACCATATTGCTGTAGTTGCTATATTTTTGGTATTGGTTCGCGAGTTTGGCAGCTTCTTGGACTAATTTGTGGATTGTCTTTTTTGACAGTTTCCTTGATGTTCGGTATTTTGTTATTACCTTTATGTATTAATATACAATCGTACTTTGTCAGTCAATAAATATGGCTGCATGCACGTAAACATTAGTGTACTTCTACCCCTTGACCGAGAATAAGCAATGTATGATCCAATAGTATGGAAAAATGAGCTCTGACAAATAAATGCCAATTTGCATACTGAAGTCTGTTGCATTTAATTAAACCCACTGTCGCTCATGGTCAGACGCCATTACGTTATCAAAGGACAATCGAAGAGGTTCGCGTGTTTGTCACGCAAATATTTACTTCCAATGTATCGTGGATATTAATTGTCGTTGTAGTGACGATGTCAGGCTTTTGTCTCTTGTTGCAACATCAGACGACAAAGTGTTACAGCAAATATCCCAGAGTGGACGTTAAACTGTGTTATCGTAACAAGAGGAAATAATCGAACAGAATGTTACAGCCATATCTGTAGCTTTATTTGTTCGATTCCTAAATGATAAAAAAGTGTGGTTAATCCTAATCAGATGGATTTGATACTGCTGCACAAACAAGACAATATCCGTTACTGGACTCATTTTGTTTAATTTGTCATTGACCATAAGCCAGGTTACAAATGTAGCTTCCGTTATTTTATAGAATTCAAAGCTGTAATGTGTCTGCATTTTGTATAGAGTTTCTTTCAGTCTGTATGTGAAGATTATTACTGGAGGAAAATCAAAAATAGCTATAAATGTTTTTTATTGCACATTTGATAACATAGCCAGTTATAAATACATGTATCACCATATGTTAAAATTATTTTAGTCTTGTTTGAGTCTCAAGAGTCTCTTAGTGTTGTTAGCCTAACGAAAATAGTCAGTTGTTAGCCAGACTTTAATTCTGAAACAGTCATTAGACCAGTTGAAGACAAAGTAGAACGTCCTGCTAGTATTTACACTATCATTTGAGCAGGGTTTTTGCCACATTTTCTTATCTTTTACCATGTTGACTAAAGTTCAGCACTTTTACTTTTTAATGTTGAATTTGTTTATGATAATTAATATCTAAGTCGACACATATTTTATTACTGTTTCATATACTGTATAGTTGCATTGGAATGACACTTTGTTTGTTTGTTTCAGGTAAAACGAAAGTATATAGATTTATGGACTATTTTATTATTATTAATACTAGTGACAGTCGTGTCTAGTTTTCCAACTTCATCGTCTGATAACAACCTTAGTAAAACAGCTTCACGACATTTACGAACACTGTTTTCTCCTAGAGATAAAAGATCTCCACTAGGTGGAGTGATGGCGACCAAGTGTATAGCGGATAGCGTTGTGAACAGTCTTTGCTACTTTTGTGGACGATTTTACAACAGTATGACACTGTACGACCAGTGTTGTCAAGGAGACAGTGATATAGCGGAATTTTGTAGACAGGTCTATAGCTGATCTACGGAGGCAATCAAACCGTCATCAATAAAGAATCTCAACTTAATGTTTCAAAAGCATTGTGAAAGAATGTTATTTATAGATCGTGTGAATGTTTGAAAATAATGAATGATTGAACTAGTGACGTTTTCTATTTTCCTATAGATATTGTTGTTTATTTTATTTTTTTTTGTTCGAATAAAGCAATTTATAAATATTATATTTGTGGGAAAAAGTCCAAAGCCAGACTACCTCGCATGAAACATAAAATACATATTTACAAATAGGGAGAAAAAAAACACACAAAAAACAAGCAAACAAGATATGATATCTACGTTCAAGATTTTTCAGCTGTTTTCAGAACTAATTTACATATTGTACATATAACTATACTTTCAAATATTACTGTCAATATTAAACAATACTTCCAAATATTACCTGTCAATATTAAACAATAGTTCCAAATATTACCTGTCAATATTAAACTATACTTCCAAATATTACTGTCAATATTAAACAATACTTCCAAATATTACCTGTCAATATTAAACTATCCTTTCAAATATTACTGTCAATATTAAACAATCAATTCCAATACTAAATGTAACTATTGTCAGTCCGTTTTTACAAAAAGTTTTTATTCAAACATTACATATTTTTAAGACGTACGAAATAGACATTGCATTGTTTTGCAACTTATGGCTGATCAACATACCACTAGTTTATACATTTAGAACTCTAATAAAAAAATATCGAAATCACTTTGCCTACCTTGACGAAAAGCTGGTTTGGTGTAACGTTTATAAAATTCTACTAAAGAAAGGGGTTGTGTGTCCATGTTTAGAAACATATTCGAAGAGTTTTAAAAAACGATAATCGTATAGACCTTAAAAACTTGGTTCTGTTAATTTAAGTTGTTTCATTCTAGCAAAGATAATAGGAAGTAAATGATTAGAATTATTTTTTTAAATTTAATTAGACTAATGCATTGATTAAACGAAATCGTTAAGTAGTACAAATCAATTTTAACTTTTATTTCAACTTTTGTATTGACCTTCGCGTGGATAGCAAGTCTAATAGATTGCTAAGGAAACGAAAAGATATTATGGATTTCTTATTTCTAAACATCCACTTATATACTGTATATTATCGTCTCTGAAAATGTAAACTATGCCAACATTTTCTGACTTGACTATGAAGTTCATTTTCTTACATACTTTCCTGATTTAAAAGGTATCGATATGGAGTATACTATAAATTCTAATATGACGTGCTTTAAAGGCTTTGAGAACACAACTGTGGTAAAAAAATGATTTATCTATGAGCAACACGCGCTGAAAAGGGCGTGTTTTAAATGGCTGTTCCAATTACAAAACTGTAACTCCCACCGGAATACTATTGCATATGACGTATTTAAATCTTATATAAACAGCGACACGCGCTATAATTATCCGTTGCAATATATTGTGTGTTACATTGACGGAACAGCCAGTTTATGGCGGAAATGACGTCTTCTATAGGAACGAAAATATTATAAATGTACTCTAATTGTCTTATTAGAATAGAAATAATTCACGGAGGCTGTGATTTATCATTGTTTTACCACGGGATGACCATTTATGTCGTTATTTTATCCTTCGCTATCGCTCGGGATCAAATAATACGACATAAATGGTCACCCTGTGGTAAAACAATGATAAACCACAGCCTCCGTGAATTATTTCTTAAATCTTGACTGTAAACTGAGCAACAAGAAATAATGCTAAATTTTCATTCTAAAAAGTCGTAATAAAAAAGGGCACCTTAAAATACCCCTTGTCAATAGAGTTCCTAAATGTATCTTGCTGTTAAATATGGCACTGGAAAAAAATCATAACTTCAGTTTTCTAACTACAGTCCTTACTTAAGAATACTCCTTGGCTGCCTATATTTTTTTATTCAATAATTCTGTAAAATGACGTGTCTAAAGTTGACCGTTGGTGTCATATTCGAGGTATAAATCTTAATCTTAACATGATGTAGATTTCTGTGGTTTCTTTAATTTCCAGTTCGGAATGATATATTAATGGAAGCAACTCAACAAATTCAGGGCTGCTAATTTGAAAGGACATCATCAATATATCTAAATGTAAAATTAAAGAACCTAGCTTCTGCTATCTTCTTGTCTTTAATAAGCGTGATAAGATGTGGAAGAAATTCAGTTTCATAAGAATACTGGAACAAATCGGCACGGAGTAGGGCACGGTTTGTAGTTGAACACATATACTATCTAAAATTGGGGATACAAATATCATAAATTTTCATATGGGAAACACAGTAACATATAATTAGGAATGTAATTATACAAACAACGACAAAAGATGTACGTTTTGTCACGTGACGTCACAGGAAAGCTGGCGAAAAAGGAGGTCTTGCAATTCGAAACTAATTATAGGATAATTAATTGGGCGGAGTGAATATCCAAAATATGATCACGAGTGCCGCATAACGCATCTGATTAAACTTGTGCGCGGAACTGAGTTTAATCTGATGCTTTATGCGGCACGAGTGATCATATTTTGGATATTCACGATGCCCAATTGATTATCCTATTTATTATATAGATCAAAATTGTTTTCGTAAAATTTTTAATGCTTAATCCTAAATTTTATGAACGGCGGATGAACATCTGTATAGTACAAAACCAACTGCAACATTTGGCGGGAAAAAACCCGAGAGTGAAAATAAAAGATAATTTTCACATGTGATTTACCGTGATTTCTGTCACTCGGAAAATTCGATATTTCGTCTCTATATATAATAACAATAAATAATTACGACCTTTTCCATGATGAAAATAAGATTTTAAAAATGTAAATTTATGTTTCCGAAGCGTCTTATATGGACGTAGTATTAGAATAGTGAATTTTATATCTGACCGATAACAGTCCTTACTAGTTAGTAATTATTTCACTTAGAAGTCAGTTCATCATATGACAGATTAACTAAAGTCCTAACTATAGTCAGGGGTACATCTATGTGCACTGGGACAACCGGTCATTTAAATATATATCTTTATTATCAACCAGCCAAAAACATTGGTTCAGAGAAAGAACAATACAGTACACAGAGGATTACTGGAGGGAAGGATGAGGCAAGCCAGGAGCAGTAATAAATATGTTTACGTGTTTAATTAATTGACATGGCTTTTATAAATGTATTGGTTTGTCCTTCGACTAATTATGTTGGAAATATCGACAGAACAGTTAAAAGAACGGCGTGTCCTGATCTACACTACAGTTAAAAAAAACTGCATGTCCAGCAATTACGTTTTATCCTAATTTGATAATGTACATAGACATCATGTAAACCATTAAGTTGGATAGTACTCACTTTATTAATTAGAGTATGCTGCTTAAATGCTTCCGTTAACAGTAAAAGATATTAATAACACCTCGTTTAGACAATTACTACACAAATGTCATTTGGTTAAGTAGTCGTTATTGACAATTACTGCACATACAATAAACAAACAATTACGTCTGTTGATTATATAGTCGTTACTTTGTTTGATAAGCCACCAATTTAGTACCAATTTTATTGCATGTACATTGATGATTGTAGGTTCAAGTTCGTACCCGGCTTTTCGAAGACTTTATTTAGAAGAATGAAGAAAAAAACAAGCATTAAAATCTGATTCATTTTACAATGCAGTTTGTTTTCCAAATGAGGTCCCTTTAGTAGGGCATGTATTAAGGTTATATATACCAAAATAAGGCTGCTACTATTGAAATTGTAATGTCTTCTCACTTGTAGTTGTTTATTTTCGGTAATTCATCAATGTATGAATGAGGTCGACTCACTCTCAAACAATAAACGTCCGACAATTTGTTTTCTATCAGCTTTGTCTGTTGATTTTAAGATTTATTTATTTTCTCTAAACACTTTCAAAAAGTAGTGCTAACTTAAAAATTTGATGATTTATTATTAACGTGTAGCTGTTTTATGAGTAGAATGAATATAAGGTAACGGAAGTAATAGTGACTCAGTTTACACATTTTCAATAACCCCCGTTGCTAGGATTCAGCTAAATATGAATCGTCCTATAAAATGCGGTAATCCATAAGGGAGACAAAATATTGTACATAAAAAATACATAATTAGCGAACACTAACGACAAATATAATACAATTCCACATTGAAATGTATATAACTGAGTTACTTTTCTATTTTCAAATTAAAATTAATCATGTAAGGCCATAGTAATGTATATATGCATGTAAATAATTTTTTAATTTTTTTATTAATTTTTTTTTTCGTCTGTCAGATGAGACGTAAAATTGGTGACTCGTGTACAGTATTCCATCAACTGGCACGTTAAAGACCCCATTGGCAGTTTTCGATAAGAGAAGACTCACGCGCCGCTGCCATGGCACGTCCCGTACTTGCTGCTAGTGTCTCGGTTCTCTAGCTGGATGCAGCTTGATAGAAAAATCTACTTTCTTTTTGGTTGTGGCATTTCTGACTAATTTTGTCATTTCACTTATAGTATTTATGGCCTATAAATCCCCAAAAATACAAATAAATAGTAAAAAAAAATTTCAATAAAAGCCATTAGGCAATAAGTCCGTGCGAGACCGTTTTACGGTAGTCAAGGACGTCAAAAACCCCCATAAGTAAGTAAGGGAGTATAAATATCAGGGCAGATTGCTCAATCGTTGATCCTCCGACCAAGGGCATTAAGTTGTCGGTGTATTTCGTAAAAAAAACTCCCCCAATCAATCAACCGTTGTCACTCTGCAGATGTTAAGACCTCGACTATAGATCAGAGTGCGGAAACGCTCCTACCCATTTGGGGTACTGGAGTAGGCTAACGTTACATCTGGGCGGCCCGGCCGCTAGTAGGACATATGCTTCACCATGGTGGAGTCCATTGACTACAAACAATAACAACCGTCCGACCGAGAGCATTATTTTTATCAGTGTAGGAAGTTAAAAAAAAACCATCATCATCGTCGTCGTCGTCCTCCTCCTCCTCCTCCTCCTCCTCCTCATCATCATCATCATCATCATCGTTGAAGCGATTTAGGTAGACCTTGCAGCGTCTGATGCTGTAGACTTGCCACAGTCTCACAGACCAGTAAGTCTCAAAGTAACGTAATTGAATATAAGCTGGGTTCTGAGTCATAGGGGATGGTGGTATAGAAGCATTGCGTTTCTAGACCATAGGCGGCATATAAGCATTGTGCTTATTTGTCGTAGTCTAAGAACAGTGTGTTATTAGACACGTATCCCCGGTAATATATTTATTAGATAAGGAAAGGTCATATAGGACATAGGTTATAGGAACCTGGGGTTGTTGATATATATTGTGTAGTATGAATTAGGTTGTTAGAGTCTGACTAAGTGGATATTGGGGTTGTTGTGTTAATTTATTTATATAGGAAAATAGTCTAGAAGCAGATAGCTTATTGGTATAATAGAGATACTTGTTGTGTAATTAGAGCTCTTGTATTTTATAGATATATGATATAGGCATATTGGTCGATCCGATACTAAATAAGTGTACTGGATGGTAGATTTCTTTAGACCCTATAAAGGAATTGTGGAATTTATTTGTGGATATAAACTATGGATCTTGAAGAGGTTGAAAGGAAAATTGGTGATTTAGAAAGGGCCATATGAAGAATTGAAAACAGTATGAGAGTAGAGAAATGTGATCGTGCCTCAACACCTCAAGAACCCGGAGTTGTACAGTTTGCTGATTCAGGCTTTAAATCAGATAGTGGTTGTGACTTAACGGTTAATAGTAGACATATGCATCATGAGAGAAATTAAAAAAAAAAATATTTCGGCACGTTCAAATCAAAGGTTTGCTGTTTGTGAAGCCATGACAATACCATATAACACATGCTGCTTATTTAATAAAACGCGTGTATTAAAAGATTATTAAAGGTATTAATGATATCCAATGCATAGTCTAGTAGATGTGTTATCAGTCATGCAGGAACGCATAAAGATTGAGGCGTGGGTCCTGTGCGGCGATATTTATATTTCGAAATATACTAAGTTACCATGAATTTACAGAAATTTGCGAAAAGAATATGTATGATTGAAGTTGACTGAAAAATAATGATAAAATATAACGTTGGAAGGGAAAATGCTTGGGTGATGTCAAATTTTCATGCAATGATAAATTTTTGGTGTTCTTTGTACGGAAGTTAATAATAAAGGGAGACCATTTTTATTCTAGTAATTTGTCTTTCAGTGATGAGCGTAGCTTTGAAACAATCGAAAACCAAAATACAAGTCTATTTTGTGTATACAATTTTCGGATGAAAATCGAAAACTAGAATAAAAAGCTATTTTATGTATTTTATGTATTTTAATTCCGGATTATGCCGTCGTTTGTAAGATGCAATAAATAAATGTTATGTCAATAATTTATTTAGTTGAACCACGTAAACATTAGTTATAATTCAAGTATATTTATGATTTAAAAAATGACAAAATAATAACATGTGCGCAAATTTCGTAATCGGTAATTCAAACCAGTCTCATCCGCAGAAATATGCTTCACATATGACCTTATAAGGAAAAAGTTCAAATGCCTTCTCTTTAGAAATCGCAGTTATGATTCTAAGCGAATGTTTATTAGATATTTCTTACAAAGAGTAAGTTTTTATTCCGATCTAAAATCCGAGATGCTGTTAATTACGCTAGCCTAGCTTTAGTTATATAAAAGACTACTGCGATTATTTATGTTTATTTGGACTTCTACACGTACAATTTTTTCAAGTTAATCTAAAATTAAATAGAAAATTTTGCATGCATTTTAATGCCACTTTCAGTCATTTTTCAGCTATATCGTAGTGTCCAGTTTTTATTGGGGGGGGGGGGGGGCAGTACTTCTCGAGAACTTCGGTAGAAAAAAGTTTGCATTGGAGCCTATGCAAAAAGAAAATAAAATATTAAAGGTTCGAACAGTTTTATTATAATACAACCAAGCGTGTTAGGTACAGCATCACTATTGGGCCTTACAATACATCTTTTCATGTGTGATTTGAAAAAAAATATCGGCTTAAAGCTTTTTTGACACATTACAGCGTTTTATAATATGAATATAAGCAGCCTAAATGGGAACATCGCAAAATGTTCATGCCGTTACTTCACAGCACCCTAAACATTACCTCTGCATTCCATTGGTGACGTGATATTTAAAATAAATCTACACATGTTATAAAAGTTGTAGCAGTGGTTGGATTCAAGAAAACACTTAACAAAAGGAATCAAATGCATCAGGCCACTGACGATACTTCTTAATGACGTCATCAAGGAAATCTAATTCTCGTGGGTATTACGACACTGACACAGACTGTAGTCATTAATGAAGTCATTGCTGTTCATGAATGGTATAAAACAAACTTCAAATATTGACTATTACTACAGGTTATCACATGTCATTTAGGTATCCAATAGGGCAATCGTACTAATAAATAATAAATAAATGTACATTAACAAATAAATCCTATTACACAACCACTTTGATTTCCAATGTAGATATTCTTTATAGCAGGGATACCTGTAATTACAGGACAGGATTAAATCATATGTGTATAATTAAAATTCAATAGACTTAAAGAAACATAGACGGCTTTGATTCATTCACACTATATACTGCTATCCCTTATATAAAACCAGTCGTAAAGGTGTAGTGAGAAGCTGATTTTATGAAATTTGAAAAGAAATGATACCTGGTTATTAGTCATACCTGGTTATTAGTCATCAGAAAACTTACTTTGTCACCATTGATACAAAATCTTAGAATACATTCACGGGATATCCTTCATGTTTCAGAAGATTACCGACAGTACATGGGTACAATGTGTGCTCCTTTTTGTACTCGTATATTAAGGTCTATTAAAGAAAAATAGAAAGGACTTTGGTCTAGACCTTTATAGATATATAAAAATGTAGATTATACTGCTGTATACTTGTTACTGAACAACTGAAATCTATGTAAGTGAGCTTGAGATAACGACAACACCAAAAACAAGTCGGTCTATTACCTTCTTCTCGAACTATACTCCACGACAACCGCTAGACTTCACCTTCCCAATTGTCAGCTTGCAGTATTCCATCAGCTTCGGCGTATAGTGATTATATAGTGCAACTTATACTTTATACAGATCTTAAGATCTATACTTCGTTTGTTATTGGCCAATAAGCTATATAAACAAAAGTTATTGTTGTTACCTATAGTTAGTTCTGTCGTGGAAAACTTGTGATCAGATATTTTTCTGAGACATAGGAGCTGCCTATTCCTGAATATGATTTTGTTTCCTGCACAAGACCATGCATGAATACCTGGACGGGTGTTTTGTTTCACGGTTTGATTACCGGCACATCTTAATCGTTCGGATCTTCTGGGTGCACCCGTAATTGTTTTTGGTTTCTTGTTTGTTCATGTTTTTTTTTATCAATTCCGATATAATTTTCATGGTCCAAATATTTGATTCTTGTTGATTGGTCGGCTTTCTTACCTTTATCTAAAAATGAAAAGTTAAGAAAATGACATATTGTTTTAAATGACTTATCTCTTAATGTCTATTGATTTATTCTCCAAAATCAATTAACAAATATTTAATAATTATTTTGTTCTTAATGTTAGCTTAATGACAGAAACTTTGCATAATGTTACAATACAAATAAATGGCGAGGCTTCCCAAAGAAATATTATGTTTGTTCAAATACTTGTCTATCATAATGATTTTCATTCTTCCTATTTTAATGGTTTTCAGACCAATATATGTAATGCAGTGTTTTCGTCTTAAATTACCTAACTACATGCGTGCTATAATATCAGAACATTTTTTACATTTTCTCCAGTGTAAAGTTATTATCATATGAAGTATAAATAAACACATGTGAAAAGGTATTAAAAATCTTATTGAAATCTGCTCGACGCCTATCTCACCTGAGGGTCAATGTTATCAGGCGATGTGGGCGAAATACACTTTTTGAGAAATATTTTCATTAGTAAAATTGGACTTTAACCTTTAAAATTCGTGTGTCCACAAAGTTGATAATGCTCTGGTTGTATTTTTAAGTCAAGAAATAATGTCTAGTTTGTTGGAATGTTAATGTAAACTATGTTCGCTTGTTTGTGTGCCTAATATAATAATAAAAGCCACTTTCATCAATTGTCGTAATTTTAAGGGGTATCAGGTGTAAACCCGCAAGAATGGCAGAAAAACTGTAGAAGTCGAGCGCGCTTACTCGGCGCCTGTGCCGAAGAATTTGGCACCGAAGGCGAATACGTCGCACTGACCCCACCCCCACCATTTGCCCACAGCAACTAATTTAATTAATATCAGCTTTCGGACCTGCTGCTGTGTGTTTTAATACGTATTTACATTCTATAAAATCACATGTATTATATTGTCGCTAATTTTGTTTAGATATTTCTAATTTTTAAACGTACCATTTAGTGCCGCCCCTGAAATTTGCGCTGAAGGGAGCCGCCTAGTTCGCTTTGTTACTTTGTTATATTTTCTTATGATTCGGCTGTAGATTTGATAGTACACAGTCTATACTACTCTTTAACTATGTATATGGTTTATTCAGAATGTGGCAACATATATTTGTAGAAGGCGGACATTATAAATTGTTTTTGGTAGGACAGTGTTGTCCAGGCAAAAATCTTCAGTAAATTTTAATCCAACGCCAAATAATTGTTTATCTCATAACAAACATCCATCGGCTTTAGAATCAACTTTAAATGACGTCATTTAGCATATTGTATTATTTTAATACTTCGACACCCAACTTATATTAAACATACATTAAATATCTTAATTTGAAACACTTCTGCAGTGTTTGTCATATACCGACCACTCCTCAGAGTCTAGTCCATATGTCAAATATCCAGATAAGGAATAGAAGTAAATATTTAAAATGCGTTATAATTAAATATTCACAACCAATTACGAAGTTTGTTTTACTGTCAGAGACGTTTCACACGTTAACTCACTTCGTGCAGGGTTACACGTTGATATAACTGTAGAATGCATGGTTTCCCAGTAAGCTAATGGCATACATCATACCACTAACAGAAAAGGTTGAAGAAAATGACCCAACAAAAGAGGTCACAGATTACTGTATAATGTAATCTTTTTAAGTAAAATGCACCACGAAGTTAAGTTAATAGTTATACTCAGTCCTGCATCTAAACCCAAAAATCCGCATCAAAATGATGTTGGGGCTTATCAGTATCATTTGGTTACACGAGCTGTATGACCAATTAAACTGTCAGTCCAATTATAATTTTTGCTGGTGATAAATACCACATTTTAAAAAGGTATGAAATTATCTAATGTTACTGTCAAATGTGCAAGATATTACAGGTACTCGTGGACAGAACCCCCCTCTTTTTGTATTCTGTTGTAAGAAATCCTGAAATTATATTCTGTTCTTTGTTGTATTAATTTCTAACAAAATAATTTAATTTAAAAAAAATGGATTTGTTAAAGATGATTTTCCTTAAAAAAAATTAAAACAATGAAAATTGGACATTGTCTAATTATAAGCTATCATTTACAAACAACAAACAATACAAACAATAATAACCAAGTGAATTCCATAAACATCTTCAAGTTTTAAATGTTTGACAATTTGAAACTACTGTTTTAGAGTCATCTGGTATTTATCACCATCAAAAATTATAATTGGACTGACAGTTTAATTGGTCATACAGCTCATGTGACCAAATGATACTGATAAGCCCCAACATCATTTTGATGCGAATTTTTGGGTTTAGATGTAAGACTGTACTGGTAGTGGGGACAAAAACGGATCATCCTTACAACATCATGAAATCATTTGAACGTTTTGAATTTAGATTTGCTAAACTGGATTTTTTTTCTGGTATAGTTTATCTTCGTCTCTGTTAAAAAAAATTGAGCTTCATGTCTTTAGCTGAATATAGAAAGAAATCCCCCACATAGAGATTCCAATTAAACTGAAGAGGGCAGATCGCGTAGGATTCAAAATACAAACTGTATGATGTTAAAATAACCGGGACTTTAAATTTCAAAATAACTTTGCATGCGCTGAACAGCAGTTCTATAATGGATGATAGTTCGGTTATATCTGACGGCGAGCTAGACTAACTGTGACCTGGGATGATAGTTCGGTTATATCTGATGGCGAGCTACACTACTTGTATGGTGCTATAACCTACCTTAGCAAGTCGCTAACGTTTAATTAAGACTCATTAGTGGCGCTAAAACCAAAAATAAATTTAATGATTTAGATGTTACAAAGCTATTATTATCGAAAATCCTATACGTTGTACCAATTCTGCCACCTAATAAACCTCAAACTGTGCAAGAATGTTGTTAACAGATCTATAGAAAGTTATGCAAGTATAACCTGTATATAAACTGAAAAATAAGGCTTCTAATTCAATTTTGAAACCCCAATTTGCTCATTAGTCACTTTATAAAAGATTGACATCTAGTAAATAATTGCAATGTATTGGCGTTTGAATACGTCATTTTACCCAAGATAGGTTATTGTATAACTTGGGTACTCCTTGGAGACTAAATTTTAGCTCTTTAATCAAATTAAATAATATCAATTTAACAAACTTATTTCCAGCTAGACCAATATAATATAAAATAAAAATATATACTCCACATTAAACCTATAGGATCAGTTTTTGAAGTACTATAAATATAGAGTGAACTCTTCTTTAACTATGTCTGACATCACTGCAGTTATGAGTTTGTTCCATATACATTTTTTCCAGTTTTTGGCTCGCTTTTTTACAAGAAATGATGTGATATATTTTATATAGCCCAACACTGTTAGAATTAGATGTTAATATTGTCAAGTTTTTTCCTAACTCTCAGTTATATTCGAAATTACACCGTTGTGACACTGTGCATTATGTCCATCGCTTTAGATCTCTCGGTCAAATCCGCAAGAAATAGGCACAGTACATGTGTACTAGCGTGTGACGATGGAATTTTCGTAACCAATACTTTTTAATCTGACAATTATCTCACTCGGCATCTTTTGATGGAATGACAAAGTTACTCGTCAAACAGTAGCAGTGGTTAAATTGTATACAAACGTCTTAGTATGTGACACCATATATATAGTATTTGTATCCAGGGGATTTCTGAAGTATCAGAAATACAGGGTTAATACCAAATATTTATATACCTATACAAAATAAGCCCAACACTGTTAAAATTGGATTTTAATACCGTCAAAGTTTTCGCTAACCCTCAGCGGGATTCGAACTCACCCTATTGGTTGTGACACTCTGGCACCAATTCGCCTGCTCGACTCCAATCTTAACTGACAATGATTGCCAGTTTTCCTACCGCAGGTCGGGGGGTTTCTCCGGGTACTCCGGCTTCCTCCCCCTATAAACACTGGACGCCATGATATAGCTGAAAAATTGCTGAAAGTGGCGTTAAACACCATCAAACAAACAAACAAAACCAATTCGCCTGCTTTTATGTCTTGCTCTTAAGACCTCTCGGCCGAATCGGCTATATATAAAATATAGATGAATCTAGAGACAGACACAGTGCATACGTCTAAGTATTGTGACAAACCTTTTATGTCTCTATCCAGCGGATATATGAAATCAGAAATCAGGGTTAATACCATAAACCGAAGTAATCTACAGATTAACACAGTACATTTTGTATTCTTGCGTGCGACTATGGAATTCTCGTACTAATACTTAATCTAACAGTTACCTAACAGGTCCAGTCGAAGTTTACGTAACTAATACTTAATCTAACAGTTATCTAACAGCTCCAGTCGAAGTTTACGTAAGTAATACTTAATCTAACAGTTACCTAACAGCTCCAGTCGAAGTTTACGTAACTAATACTTAATCTAACAGTTATCTAACAGCTCCAGTCGAAGTTTACGTAACTAATACTTAATCTAACAGTTATCTAACAGCTCCAGTCGAAGTTTACGTAAGTAATACTTAATCTAACAGTTACCTAACAGGTCCAGTCGAAGTTTACGTAACTAATACTTAATCTAACAGTTACCTAACAGGTCCAGTCGAAGTTTACGTAACTAATACTTAATCTAACAGTTACCTAACAGCTCCAGTCGAAGTTTACGTAACTAATACTTAATCTAACAGTTACCTAACAGCTCCAGTCGAAGTTTACGTAAGTAATACTTAATCTAACAGTTACCTAACAGCTCCAGTCGAAGTTTACGTAACTAATACTTAATCTAACAGTTACCTAACAGGTCCAGTCGAAGTTTACGTAACTAATACTTAATCTAACAGTTACCTAACAGCTCCAGTCGAAGTTTACGTAACTAATACTTAATCTAACAGTTACCTAACAGCTCCAGTCGAAGTTTACGTAACTAATACTTAATCTAACAGTTACCTAACAGCTCCAGTCGAAGTTTACGAGTAATATAACAAAACACTTATCACCCGTTCAGAAAATTGCCCATCTGGAAAATGACCACTCGTTTCAGCTGAAGTTTACATACACTTCGCTTTGTTTTTTGCGCAAACATGTCAAAGATGCAACAAATACATGAAAATGGTCAATTTTTATTTGGAAAAAACAACTATAGCAGAAAAACAAGTATTTTCCATTAAAATATATTCCATTGCAGTATCTTTATGGTTGTTCCCGTTCTTTTTTTAGATAAAAGGCATTCAATATAATAAAAATCATACTGCCATAAACTCAGACGTTAGGGTGGATAATCTTCGTCTCGGGTGATATTTTTTTTCTTCGTGTGATTATCTACCCTCATACCCTTGTCCCAGGCAGCATGATTATATATAATATTAGGTTCGCTCCAACTGTCAAGAAACTATCAGTTCAGTGTTAGTTCCTGGTGAATAGAAACAAGAAATGTTACATAATGATTTTTACAATCTGGACATAATGGAAGACATAAAACCTCGGCTCGATTCAAAATATATTATATTGGCTAGGTTGCAATGATGAAGTAAAGCACAAAGCTGCAATGTTTTTAAATCGCACAAACAGCTCCATAGAAGGGTTTAAATTATATGAAGCAGTATAAAGTGGGCTCTCCATAAGAAAGAGTTGCCTTAGACATAATTGGTCCAATACTTCTTCAAACAAAGGCATCTAAGAGGATCTTATAAAGGTGTTACTCTAAGATGATCCTATAAAGGCGTTACTCTAAGACGATCTTATAAAGGTGTACGTTACTCTAAGACGATCCTATAATTGCGTTACTCTAAGACTATTCCATGAGACTCGTCTACTTATTTTAACTTGTGCACTGAGTTTACCAGAAATAATTAATTATCGGTAATAAAAAATGTATTTCGTGTTTTTCTTTAAATACATATTTACTTCATTAAACTTCGCACATATAACACACCGAAAAAAGAAACCTGAAACCTATACACAAATGAATGTACCAAGGTAACATATTTAACTTTTATCTAAATTACGAATTTCAAATCATAATCTTGAAATTGAAAGGGGGCGACACAAAAAAACTTCGTCAACTGAACGTCTCCGTAAATCATGTAATGCAAATTTATCTACGAGTGCGACTTGTTCGAAAATTCACAAAACTTATTTTTCAAAGATATATCTGAAATTGTATTCGAATTCCGAAACTTGAATATCCCTGTAAAATTCAAATATTTAATAAATGCGTCTGAAACAGACGTTCTAATCAGATTCTTTTCTTTCTTGGAAGATTGTATGAAGACTCGAAATTCGTCAGAGGCAATGGCTAGGTCATAATAATTATATGAATGTTATATGTTCCGTGTTTTTTGTTTTTGCATGATATTTTGTCTATTGTAGAATGTTGTTTCCTTTTCAGTGATGATCCTCTGTAATGGATTTTAGACTGAATAAAATTAGTTAGTTAGGTAGGTAGGTAAAAATAGGCAGGTAGGTAGGTAGGTAGGTATTTTACTGAATAAAATTAGTTAGTTAGGTAGGTAGGTAAAAATAGGTAGGTAGGTAGGTAGGTAGGTAGGTAGGTATTTTACTGAATAAAATTAGTTAGGTAGGTAGGTAAAAATAGGTAGGTAGGAAGGTAGGTAGGTAAATTCCCACATAAAACAATATTTCATTTTAAGGAGTCATCAGTTTAAAGTTTCTGGATAATTTTATTTCTTCGAATGTTATGTATAGAAAATTCGCGTCTCGTTGTTGTGCTTTCCTGTTGAAATTATTCGTTTGGTGTTTAGTTTAATGGGTTTAATGGGAGGTAACTCCACTTCCGCCATTTTTTGAACATGGCTTTCAGAACAAAATTTAAAACACAGAATAAATTAAGCAAAGACTTGGTCTTTGAAGGTGGAATTCAATCTTATACAAGATACATAATTGTCAAAGAATTTTTAAAATACATTTTATATGAAAGACAACAAATCCCTGTCCCATACGAACAAGTAAAACGATGTTATAAAACTATGGAGGAGCAGAATCAGGTATTATGGCCACACACTCGAATTTCGTCCATACTCGAATTTCGGCGATTTTCCTTCATTCAGCAATGTAGACAATGAACCCCAGATTAAATTACTTTCAAAATATCGTGCATTTATTGCTCTAACCAAATGACTCCTAAATAATAAAATACAGTGCGTTTCAACGAAATTAACGTCTGTTAAAGGGACACACTTTCATCGCCGAAATTCGAGTGTCCTAGTATATATAGTAGGACCTCACGGTATCGATCTATTTATTAATCCACTTATTTTGGTCAACTATAAACAACATAAATAAACAAACTTATCTCGGTTTCCTTCTTTGTTATATCCACTGATATTACCATGATTACTAGTCTCTCTATCTCACCAATTCTGATTGTTATCATAATTTGTCATGTTTTTAAAATTCTAATTGTTTCAGCCATGTTAAAATTAAGTAGATCGATACAACAGGGTTCCTATATACTCGAAAGAAGGTATCGGGTCACTTCAGTACTGAATTAGTTGACATTTCGGTACAAAGTCGTTTTGGTACTTAATTCTAGTCATTTCTGTACCCGTTTCTTTACTTTGAAGTAAAAAATATTGTTACTATTGTTTGCTCAAAAACAAGAAAATGAGTTGTATAAAAACAAAAATAACTTTTAATTTGTTTTCATAGCAGGGAATTTTTTAGCGCTTGCCACTTTCGTCATTGACGAAATCATGTGAAAATTGACGATAGATTTCTAAATCAATTTCGTCACCTGATTTCCAACAAGTACTAAAATTTTTCGTTACAAATTCATTCTACCAAGTGTAAAATGACATATTTATGACCCCAAAGCCAATTAACAGGAAATTTAATTATTTCACCTCGATAGTTTTAAACAGCAGGTGTCAATCGCCGAATCAATGTTTTTACAGGTAATCCGATTAACACGATTAAGTGGTGCTCATGGTCAATATACGCAAACAAAAGTAGATCGTACTGATGCGCACAGACTTCCACCTTTCGATTAAATATGTAATGCAAATAAAAATTGCAAAGATTTTGTGTATTTAACTCATTTTTCGTAT
Source organism: Limnoperna fortunei (assembly GCA_944474755.1). Taxonomy (NCBI): domain Eukaryota; kingdom Metazoa; phylum Mollusca; class Bivalvia; order Mytilida; family Modiolidae; genus Limnoperna; species Limnoperna fortunei. The sequence goes on along the minus strand of OX104113.1, from coordinate 107,420,725 downwards.
GTTTTGCTGGTCTCAAATGGATAACGGGCCATTTGTGTACATCCGAGATACGTCTAATTACCGATGGCTACCACTTAGAAAACAAAGCGTACAATGGCCTTTAATGAAAAATTGTAACCCATTGATATACAAATAAGTTTTAAAATTAAAATTCTTTGAAAATGTATAAACATGATTTTGTTATAATCATTTTTTAAAACAAATTTATACACTGCAATTGAAAGAATATAGTTTTTTGTACTATAATATTTCACCAGTACAATGAATGCATGCTTCTGAGCAGATGCGTATACGGCTCATCTGCTAAAGTGACTAAAGCCCTCAAAATCCTAAAAAATTCCCTGAATATTTAATATTTTCACCCATAAGTAATTACATAGATACATGTAATTGACCCATTTCCAGTTTTACATGATTTATCTCCCTTTTTACTCCCAGTTAAAAAAACTACGGCTATCATTACTAAAAACTATGATATTGCAATAAAGATTTTGCATTGTTTGTCTATGCGAATTAAATTATATAATTAACCTCATTAGTAGATGTTACTATAGCAATAGGCAACTTGTGAGTTTGAATATTGGAACACGAATGTCACTGGTAAGCTTGCTTAATCAACCTATAAAACAGCAGGGGTTCTACCTTAGATTAGCATCAGGTAAATGGGAGTAATAAAAATCGGTTAATTAATTAACAATCATGTTTACACAGCAGGGGGTTTTAATAATATCCTCACTCAGATTTTGACACCTGTAATTAACATGAAGCATTAAAATTTATCAAAGTTAACTGTCCAATTCAAAAGTTTTCACCATGATAAACTGCGGTACAGCCGCAGTTTTTAGTACTGGAAGTGGACACTAGGTGGCGTTTTTTAAATTGGAAAGTCGTCAATTAGATATATTCAATGATCCTATGTTTTAATGAATGGTTTTGTTTGTAGGATCATCTAAGTTAATTGACAAAACTATACTAAGTGTTGACGTATTGTGAAGAGGTTTTTTTGCGTGAAAAATGAAAACTGCTAACCCTGTATGGTTCATCTTATGCTCCTTTTGTAGATCAAGAAGGATACTTTTTGAAATCAATAATTATTCCCTCGAGATATTTAGCGTCTTGAAGTATGGCAGTTTTTAAATTTAGAAAGGGCGATTTTCCATACTAAAATTTGACCTTAATTAGAAAGGAAGTGTAATTTAGGAACAATCGATTGTTGTCTACTCAAAATTCTTCGGTGATGTCGTATGCAATTTAGGCGAGAAAAGTCTCGCGGATTGTCCAAATACCATTGTATACATACTAAGTACTGAAATTAACACCAGGCCAAAGAGCACAATTTAATTTTGCGGGCCTCAGTGACTGGGTGGTTAAGTTAGTTCATCCACTATTGATCAGGTGGTTTGTCAACCCAGAGATTGCGGGTTCGAATCTCACTGCAAGGTGGGCACGCTTGTTTCTAATCTAAATTGACGAGGATTGCCAGTTTTTCTACGGAAGGTCGGGAGGTTATCTATGGATGCTCCGGCTACCTCCCCAATAAAAACTGGTTGTCATGATATTGCTGAAAAATTGCTTAAGTGGGATTAAACAACATTTAAACAAACAAAACAAACAATTTAAAATTTACTTAGAAAAATGTACTGGTATGAAATATGGTAAATTTATTTTGCAAATAAGAACCCAATGTTAGTATTCAAATGACCAATAAATAGTACTAGAGTGGTACATGTACATGTATATTTCATATCAGTCTAGGCATTTTTGAAATCAAATGGTACACATTGATTGTTTCCTGTTAGAGGCCAGGCTAGGTAAAGCATCGATTATATGTAAAAATGTTTAAACATCTGATTGTTCTGAAATGCAGATAAAAACCAATTATCAACAAATCATTACAGAATAAAATATATAACAACAAACATAAATAATGCACAATACACAAATGGTTCCAATCTGTACTGGTAAAATCTGAACTGGTCCCAATCTATACTGGTTCCAATCTGTACTCGGATTTATGTGTTTAAATGTTGTTTATAGATATATTTTTATTGTAAATTTAAATGCACTTTATTATTTTTTTTAACTTTCTTTTTCAGACAGAAGGAAAAAAATCATTTGTGTCCAAAATGGAATGCAAAAAAATTTCCAAGCTAATTTCTAGTTTAGAAGATATATTTGGAAAGCTAATGGAAGCATTTGATGTTTGCCCTGAAATTCGCCAGATTTTAATTCTTTTAGGTGGAACTATCATAAGTCCAAAAGAAAGCTATATAATAAATTTTCCCCCATATAACCCAGAAGCGTGTAATTTATCATCAGAATTTTGTGTCAGATATATGTTGAGGGAACTTATCAGTCAGGACTTAGTTGGAAAACTGAAGGATTTACGTAAAACAAATGCTGTAATTATGGTAAAAGCTCCACAGGACAGCGGCATATCATGGTTCCTTCCTAAACCTAATTTTACAGTACCAGAAAGAGGGGAGCACTTTTATTTTAATTTAATTTCAAATCCAAATAGCGATGTTTTCATCCACGATTTAACTCATGATGAACATGAAATAGAAATTTCTGGAATAGAGCCATTTGATATATCAAGATTTGACATGTCTTTAGAGGAACAGGTTATGAAAATGTTTATATCAAGTGAGCATGATGATAGCTATAGAGGCAGACATGACCTCTCTGTGATAGTTAGTGTGGAACAGTCAAGACGTTTAAGTTTAGAACAGTCAAGACGTTTAAGTTTGGAACAGTCAAAACATTTAAGTTTGGAACAGTCAAAACATTTGGGTTTGGAACAGTCAAGACACTTGTCGACAGTTAGCCAATGTTTTAATTCTTTATCAGATGAAGAAAAAATACTGCATAAATTGAAAGAAGGAAATATTTTCAAGGAAAAAGTGATTCCCGTGGTAACTGTGGAGAATGTAACAATAAACCTAGATATATCATCAGATGACGACACAATATTACAGAAAACAATAGACAGTAACAAGTCGGTAAACGATGACAGATGCATTTGGTTTCAAGCGCCATATTTTGTTAAGGGCTACAAAGACAAAAGCTCCCGAAAATCAACAGTATTTTAATGTATAATTTATTTTATGTGTTTGACAAAACCTGTCATTTGTTGCAATAATAATTGTAAATCATAGTATGTCTCATAATGGGGATATATATCTTGTGAAGATTCAATTTTAAACCATATGATTGATTTAAATCATATTTGTTAGCTATCTGGGACTGACAAGGATTACATGAAAGCATTAGAACAATTGAATTTACAGTTGAAAATGCACACATTTACTTTCAGGAACAATGCCCCAACAAACGTATATATGTACATGAAGTGCAGGGACAGAGATTATCCTGGGATTAGCCTAGGTTGTCTCAACATGGTCTCCCTAATTACCAGATACTTAGTCTTTGTGTTGCAGTAATTATGTTTTTGTTCTATATATGACATGTTTGATACACCTGGTACAATGTTTAACCTAATATATTTTAACAGATATATCTTTGTAAGCAGTTTGGTTTATTTGTCAATATTTAAAACTGTATAAAATTGTCATGATTGTGAAGTTAGAAGGTCTTTATAGATTTGTTTCTGCTTTGGACTAATAGCTACTACATTTTAGTAAGCTTGTGATGATAGTCTTTGGAGGCGAGACATATGTATGGGAATCCAGCGGCAGTGTAAACACTTGGACTTCTTGCTTCATATCTTTGTAAGCCCAAGCCCATCAAATTTGGTCCAGGGGTAGCTTATGATTAGTACTTGCCAGTCTGTCACCTGACCTTGACCACAATTTTATGGTCCAGTGACTAAGTTAAAGTTTTTGGATTAGGTCCATTTCTCTGTAACCATGCATTGTATATTTTAAATGATAACTTAATGCTATTTACGTAATGCCTATGACATAATTGTTTTTTGTACTGATGCAGAATGCAGGCAAGACATTTTTTTGTCCACACTTGTTTTAGCTCAGTTGTTTGTTCAAGTGTACTCATGTTTTTCTTACCCAAGGATTTTTTTTTGTGCAAAGGTTCACGGAGTGTATTAACTTGCACATGGTCAATTTTTAAAGTAAATTTTGTAAATTCTGGATTACACCACAACATGATATAGCTGAACACATTGGTGACGGTTATATTAGGTTTATTGAAAACATTTACATTTATGTATAGTAAACAAATTTTCTTCAACTTTGAGATTAATTTATATAAAACAAAGTGGAATATACATGTATGGTTTATATTTAAAAATGAGTACATATTAATTCTTAAAGGAGGACATTTAAAGCCTTTGAGACCACTTTTGTTTGTAAAAAAAGTGATGAACAAATGGTCACAAACGATGAAGTATTCAATTACAGATCATTGTTCCATGTTACTCCCACAGAAATACACATTTATTTACTGTAGTACTAGTAAACACACATGTAGCATTCCATTTATTTACTGTAGTACTAGTAAACACACATGTAGCATTCCATTTGGGGCCTTAGTGGCAGAGTGGCTAAGGTAGTTCGTCTACAATTGATCACATGGTCTGTATACACTGTTGCTTGTTCGAGTCTAACTCAACTCCAGTCTTAATGGACAAGGACTGCCAGTTTTCCTACTGAAGGTATAGGGAGTACGGGGTCTACGCTCCCCAATAAAAACTGGACATGATATTGCTGAAAAATTGCTGAAATTTGCATTAAAGTTCATTCAAGCAAACAAACACATTCCGTTTTATAACTTTCATTATTTCATTCTTGAATCTGTATGCAGAAATATATTAAGTTCTGCTCAAGTCAGGTGGGTGATTCAGGCTCCTGGAGCCTCTAGTATTATACCATGCATGGTAGAATGACAGTATTTGATATAGAGGTTGCTAATGATTAGTACATGAGTGTCTAGTAGGTTTCAACTGACCATGACCTCAATTGTATGTGTGTAGATGCATGCTCAATTATGGAATAACGAAATGTTGTGATAATTTAAGGACAATAAAGGTCTCATGAAAATGAAAAGTATACTGTAATTGTCCATTTATGACAAAATATTTCAGTTTGTAATTGTACCACCAACTTGGCCATTAACAAAGTATGTTGTTATTTTACCCCTTGCTATTGCTCTGGTAACAGAAGGAAATATACATGTCAGTGGCCAGCCAGTGGTAAAACAATGATAAACTGATATAACTTATTTGTTTCAGGTAAATTGCATGCGTTTCTTGGTTAATGGTCATGATGGTATTGGATATTAAACATGCCTGTCCAGATTTAGTATTTGTATGAATAAAGAAATTATATTTTTAATCAAAAGACTTGGATGTTATTTATCTATAACTAAACTTCTTCCAACATTTTCTGCAGGTTTGCCAATATTTATGTGATATAAATTTTAAAATTATTTTTTGCCATGGTAAAAATGTGTAATTATGTTTTGATTCTTTGTCTACAAATGCCTTTGTGTAATTTTTGAAATATGTTTTGAAAGCATGACCATAAACTAGTTGTGTCCTATTGCAGACTGGCAAAAACAAAATGGAACAATACAAACAGTACATATAGATTACAAAATAGGGCTTTTCGCCTGTGATTAATCCTTATTGACGGCCATGGAAAGTGTTGAATTGTGAAGGTTTGTTTGGCCAGTTTAATGTGCTAAGAAAATACATACTTATTTGCCAGAAAATATGTTCAGTTACATGTCAAGAATGCTTAATATTCATGTTCCCTAAAGTAATAAAATAAAAATTGAAAGGACCTCATAAATATCACTGGTAAATAGCGTTTGATTTCACTTTCATTGATATGGCAAAAATCCTAATGTTATTTATGTTATTAACGGAATAGTTTTGATTCCATGCTTATTTTTGTCAGGTTAAACAAAGCAGAAATGGTGAACGAAGTGGCGAGGTATTATATTATACCCTCGGTTTCGTTCGGAGTCTGTCTGTCCATCCCCCAAATGTTTACAGATTATAACTTGGAAACGTGTCAACAGATTTAAATGATAATTTGCACAGCTATTTAGAACAATAAAATAAAGGTCAAGTTTAATTTTCAGGATTATCTGAAAAATATTAATTATAGTTTTGCCACTTTAAAAATTCAACAATGCTGAAATTTACTGGTCTAAGAAAGATAACTCATTTCTCTCCCTCATATATAATATATATATATAAATATATTGTTCCCAACGTGGTCAACGGACTTGAATCCTATTTTACCCTCTGTTTTGTTCAGTGTCTGTCCGTCCCCAAGGTTTCCAGATGTGAACTTGAAAACACGTCAACGGATTTGAATGATATTTTGCACAGCTATTAAGAACAATAAAATTAAAGTCAAGTTCAATTTTAAGGATGATCCGAAAAATGGTAATTATAGTTTTGCCACTTTAATAATTTTACAATGCTGAAATTTTCTGGTCTAAAAAAGATAACTCATTTCTTTCTCTCATATATAATATATTGTGGCCAACGGACATGAATCATATTTTGTGCAGCTGTTAAGTATAGCACAATTGTGATTATGGTTTGGTAAGGTAAGTGTATAATTCAGTGCTGTTTCACTTCTTTATGGCTTACATATTAACATTCCTATATGCCAACAAAAGAATTTTTTTTTTTTTATTTTGACCTTTATTGGATTTGTGATATCAAATTTATACCAAAAACGAACAAAATAAAATTGTTCATTTTTAAAAACATGTTTTGTTGCCGCCTCAACTTTCTTTCTTGTTCTTCTTGGATTTCAAAATTACATTTTAATTACATTCAATTGGATTTTAAAATTACATTTTAATAATGACAATATGAGTTGGGACACAATGTGATTATAATGGGTGATTTTAACATAGATGACCACAAATGTTCATCCATTTCTAAAAATCTTCTTGACCTGCTGGAATCAAATTTAGGATATCGTCAAGTGATTAAAAGTGCAACAACAGATTTTGGGACAATTATTGACCTTATTTTTACCAATTTGTCAAATAGAATGGATGATCCTAGTGCTGATCCCACCAACTTTGTTATTATTAAAAACACTTCCCAGAATGCATTTTAGTACTATAACAATGTCAACCATTGTTGATGCCTGCGGTAAACCACTGTAGTTAAACTCTAGCACCAGGAGAGTGATACATACCCCTTGGAGCCTTTGGTTTAAGTTTGTAATGCACTTGGTAGGTATCCCTAGTGCTGGTTTTGGCTTTCATTTTTGCATGTCTTCCTGTTTAAGTACCACTCTAATATTTTTGTATCTCTCCCCTCTGATTGTCTGAATTTAAATGCTTCTGATGATAGGTTACTCATTGAAATATGCATCTTCAGTAAGGCTTGATTACCTGTTGCATAACCAACTATGATAGTTTTTTTATTCCGTGACTGAATGAAAATTTTATTTCCAGTCCAAATGTTAAATGATTTCAATATATGGTTTTACAGCATTGTTGCTCAGAAACGGAATTTATTTTATTTTATTATATAATCATAGCGTGCGGATCGCAATAACAACTTTTAAATATATATTTATTTATAACTTTAATGACAAATATGGTGGCGGGGTATCATTTAATGTCCCATTAGATGCCCTATTTTTTAACTTTAAACCCATTAAAGAATATCCAAGGTATATCAAGGTGTTTAATATCTGTTGTTAACTAACACAGGTACATATAGTTTATATGAGCAAACCTGGCCACAATCACCCTTACATTACCTAGTTTCAAATTTGTATCCTTAGTTGCTCCATGGACAAGCATGGTCATTGTTTAAAATAGAACATAGAGCTCAAAACATTTTTGGTCAGTTATCTAAAAAATTATTATAGCTTAGAAAAAATTTTCCCTCCAGATTTATAGATTATTTACGTTTTTTTTAAACAAGATGCGTTTTCTCGTCCATATCTCATCGAAGGGCGACAGCCCTGAGATGTGATGACGAGAAAATGCATCGAGTTTCATAAAACCTAAAGAATCTGTTATCACTGTTTTGTAACATTGTGACATCACAGTGTTTACTTAACGACGTCTTGACAGCGAGCTGAGAAGGGCCCATCTCACGCTAGTATAGTGAGATGGAATAATACCGTACACAAAGATCAAAGGACAATACTTCAAAATAGCGATAAGAGTTAATACAGGCTCCTAGGAGCATGTAGTTATTAAATGGTTGGGGCCAAAATATCTTAGTCAATCCCACTTTTTGTTTGTACATGTACCTAAGGGCCATATTTCTAAAACATGAAAAAATTGCTTAGCTACTTCTAAGCTGTCTACACACAAAAGATGCTGATGACCATGCCACTGTAGAAATGAAAGACTCGGAACAAGGAATGCAAAAATTTTGGGGTTGTATAATTTTTTACATTCTTATGTGCTACAACTCTAGATCCAAAGGTATCTCAGTATTTAAATCCAACTGTTAAATCGCCAGTAACATAATTTCTTAATGATATATAACACCACCCACTCTCCTCCCAGACTAAGTCTTGCCAGTGAAGTTTCTACCTTAACTGTATAACACAGAATTGTTCTGTTTCCACTGTCTAAACAATTTTATAGCCAGTACATGCATGCAATAGTAACAGCTAAAAACAACTCAACAAACAATATATATATTCCTTTGATATAATTGTATAAAATACTTATGTTGACAAGCTCTATGTCCATATACAAGCATTTTACGATTCCATGAATACATTTTTTATCAATAAATGCTGAGTCTTAGTTAATAAACATATGAGATGTGTCTATTGTGTAATAGAATTAACTTTGTCAGCCAAGCCCAGCTATACTAGCATTCACATATTTCTGCGTGTCGTGATCCGAGATTATGTGTAGATAACCAGTTGTGTTTGTCAGCATGTTATGATCCGAGATTCTGTGTTGATAAGCAGTTGTGTTACTGTTATTATCAAACTTCTACATTGGTATCAGATCCATACCCATATTTTGTCATCATTTTCTTTTCATTATCTAATTTAGTTTTTTCTGTTCTTGTGTGCCAAACCAGAACCTAAAATAATAATACAACATTACATAATGATGCTTAAACCAAAGGCTCCCAGGGGTATCACTCTAGAGGTGCTAGAAGTTTAACTACAGTGGTTTAGTTAGCATTACCGCAGGCATCAACAATGGTTGACATTGTTATAGTACTAAAATGCATTCTGGGAAGTGTTTTTAATTACAACAAAGTTGGTGTGATTAGCACTAGGATCATCCATTCTATTTGGCAGGATGGCGTGAGCAGAGAAAATGTTGTTATTTATTGTCAAGACCAGCCTAATTTATATACTGTTAATATTAATAGTGACTTTTGGTTTATACAAGCTTACATGTAACTGTAGATCTTTGTTTTGTTGATCATATTTGTAGTTTATAGTATCTATATCTTATTAATGCAAAATAATAGCCAAAATCACAATTTAATAAAAAAGAAGTCCATCAAGGGCAGTCTATCAAAAAAATGAAATTTGAGAACAATAACTCGCGTAAGAACTCTATGTGTTGACCCTATTGTTCTATTAGTAACTTAATTTGACCAAGTTGACCAGGAGCCGTAAGGTGTAAAAGTGAAGACCCTACAGATGATTCAGGCCAGCATTGGTTCCAGTATGCCCTGTGGTTTCATAGGAGATTTTTTTAAAACAGACAGACAAATGTCTGGTGCCAACTGATAACAAAGGGAGGGTGGGGGCATGATTTGCTTGCCTAATGATAAGGACATCAGCTTACTACTTCATGGATGACTCTGTCAATTTCTGTCACATCTATCAATCTCAACAATGCTCCATAATTTAAAAATAATTGTTAAAAGAGTTTTTGAGTTAAGAGTCTGAAACAAAAAATACCCCCCTTTTTTCATGAACAAAGTCTCATAACTAAAATGAAAAGTAAGAAGTTCACTAAAAACTAAAGGAAGAGTACATCTAACAAAATATACATTGCCCCTAAATTGATAAAAGTGTTTTTTAATAACAGCATGAAAATACAATTCTCTTTTCATTCACAGTGTTCTATTGTTTTGAATTTGTTTTTACTTGACTATGAAGACTGTCACTTTGTTTTGATGAGAAACCTGACTAACAAGGTAAATTTTAACTCAAAATTTGTGTACACAGCCAATGAATACAACTATACACTGGTCAGTTCTCTCAAAAACAAGTATATACTAGTACTTAGGAAATAACTATAATATACATGTATATTGCAATAGCACTAACAATTTTTTATTGCTTAATTACTTTTCTTATCCATTTAAACACACAACTGACCATGATCAGATTGAGGACAACAAACCTTGGTACAATTATCTGCTCGTGGCTCTAAATCTTCCATCTTCACATGAAGTTGTTCAAGAATTGTTGATTCAAGGTAGCCTCTAGGTACCTCATTGCTGAATTTAGCATTAGGAGAGTCAAAGAATAGCTGTACATTTATTGCAAATCCTGCCATATCCATTGGAAAAGGTCTTTGTGGCTTCCAGTAAACAAACCAACTTGTTACCTGTAAACAGACATTACACAACATATTTTGATTGAACCATATTCATTTCATAGTTTTTTCTTACAAATGTTGCAATTTAATTTAGATGACATTTTTTTTATAATATATAGAGAAGAAAAACATCATTCAAGTTGAATTGACTTGAGCATTAGTCTTTGTGAGATCTTTGTAGATCTTTTGTAGTATTGGTAGTACATAACTAAAAAAAATTAAATTGTCTGTAAAATATGAGCAGAAATTACTACTGTTATTTTTTACAGACAATTTAATTTTTTTTAGTTATGTACTACCAATATGATAGCTGAAATAAGATTTATGTTAATGGACAATAACCAATTCTCACAAAGAGATAAGAATCTTATTTTTTGTAACAATAGTTACCTTTCCATCTTTAACTATTGGCTTTTCATATCTTAGACCTCCAACCAAACCAACAGGCCAGACAGTCACTGTCTTTGTGAATCTCATCTGTAAATATAAATAAAAAACTCCCTGACTTTATGTCAAACTCTACAGCATGCTTTTTCTTATTTCTGAAATTTCAGAAGTAAATTTTTTTATGATTTTGAGTTTGAATCAAAACATAGTCGAGTTATTTTTTTATTTTGTATTTCTGATCTCTGAAAAAGGGCAATGGGTACTTGTTTGCTACTGTTAAACCGGTACTACATGTACATGTATGTAGAAGTTTTATTTATGTAAGTCGTATAATTATTTCAAATGGGCTGAGTTTTGGATAGTTGATCAGTAAGCCATTACATATTGAACTCTGGTTTCTTTGGGTAGTACAGTTCTGTTCTGAAATTGGGCTGAACGGTTGACAGTAACAACTTATCCTGAGAAATTACTTTAATGTCTTACTGATGAAATGAATTAAACAAATACATGTTCTAGTAGCATCTTGGTAACTTTACCTCTTCAAAGACTTCCAAACTGTAAGTATTATCATCATCTGCAAAGTATACAACTCCATGTTGTTTGTGTGGATTTACATTTTCTCTGATCCACTGTATAGCAGCATTCCTCTGTAAAACACCTTTTGGTTTCAGCCATGTTGGATCACTTTGTTTCATTTTTATTGCAGGTGGTGTCAGCACATTTAAATGTGTGAATGGAATTCCAGAATTTCTCAAAATATTTGATACCAAGTTTGTCTTATTGTATGAATCCTCTATAATAATCCAATGAACATTTTTCACATTCAGTAATGTATGGTAAAATGTGACTAAGTTGGCTTTTTGTTCTGCATAATCATGAGTTGGTGTTACCACATAAATAAAAGGAAAATTTGGTATAAGGTATCCTTTCTTAGGTAATGAGTTCCTTTGCCATTCTCTTAATTCCAAAGCTCTGTTATCCAGGCTTTTCTGAAGTTGACTAGTTTTTGATTTGTACCACTCTAATAGTTCTTCTATTTCTTTGACTTTACAATCATGGACATCTAAAATACAGTAACATTTTAGTAAACTAACCTTTATAATGTAACCAGCATTATCTTTAAAGAATTGGAGTATTATACCACATAGGCGTAGCATCACATTTGATATTGGTAGGGCGGAATGCTGATCAGGATCGCATAGCGTAGCGATGCGATCCTATTCACCTCGCAGAGGTAGTTTTACGGCAGGTGTTCGGAGGCCACTTAAAGGCCCCCTGAAGCTCTGGGGGTAAATGGTGCAAAATCCTGCATTCTGTCGATTTCCTAGCACTTAATCTCAGGTTTAAAAGATGGGTTTTCGTGAGCAATATTTTATTATTTTTTTATTTCTGAAAATTATTGGTACGGCATGCCGTACCTGCAAAAGTAATTGGTACTGCAGAAGCCATACCTGCTGTACCGGCTGCTACACCTACTAGTATGTACCATTATCTGTTGTGTTGTGTTAAATTTGAAACAAATACAAATTAAACCTCCCTCAGTTTACAATGGAAAGGTTATTTTCATGCAGGTGCACAATTTAAAATTCAAATTTATTATGTCATGAACTGAATTGCACTCAATAGTTGCTTATTATGAATTTGTTTGTTTGTTTGATGGTGTTTAATGCCATTTTCAGCAATTTTTCAGCCATATCAAATTGTTGGTAAGATTTCCATATTAAGACATCTTAAAGACATTTTTATACAGTAAACTTCTCAGAATGGCTGATTTTAACTAAAAGCTGGAGCTATAATACCTTAAAAATTAGATAAAACAAGATTTCATGGACCCACACATTTATAACTCAATATACATACACTTACATTGAAACACTGACGTCAAGATGTGCTGTTCATGTTTTCTATTAAACAAATATGTACATAAACACACTGTTTACAGCAAGGATCAGCAAACTGTGCGAAACTGAACCACAAGGATTATATGTAAAATAGGACCAAACAAAGATACAGTACTACGTACCATAAGTGGAATAGAACCAGATAAATCCTACAATGGTTACTGTTACATATATGAAGAACAACTTCCTTATACGGATCTGTACCATTCCTGCACACCATCTCTGGAAAGTTTTGCATGATATGCACATGTAAGTTGGTTTAAAACAGAGAATTAATGTTGATAAATCTCAGATTTTTACATTTCCATATTTAATCTGGAAGACAAAAAAAATTTTGTCTCTAAACATGCATGCTAATTACAAGTAAAGTCATTGGTTGTATAAATTAGATTTTATGTTATGAGTATACATTTCATTATTCTATACGATAATAATAAATATGTTATAAATAAATAAACACATTTTACAAGTTGTTAAGTTATATGCAAAATTAAAATGTACGCATAATTTATATATTTTTAAAATTTTAAATTACACAATATACAGTATAAATAAAAAAAAAAGCATGAAACAATTCTTTAAAACACAAAATAAATTATCAAATCACCATACAATTGCAATAATTGAATTCAATTTAAACAATTTTTACCAGTATCATAAGAACAGAATATGTATCATTATATAACATACATTTATATTTTCCTGGGGCGAAATGACCAGGGCGAAAAAAGCCGGGTGTGAACGGGATACAGGCAAACCATGGGAAATCCATAAGACATTTTTGCTGATTCATAATCTATAGACAGTCTTTTTTCTACCTGGATTTGACCTTTGACCTGACTCAACTGATGTCTAATTATAGGCAGGTGTCAGGAACACATGAGTGAATCCCAGCTGCAATAATGGAGCTCCTTTGATAATTTATACCAGAATTTATCTGTTGAATCAATCCAAGAATCATCTGCTGTGTTTAGATTTTCATGGGAGGATTCTTTCCAAGTATCTAAAGTGAAAGTAATTTCATAGTGCAGGATTCAAACCCTCAACCTATGGGTCTGAAATTTGCCATTCAACAAACTGAACTAAAGAGGAACTTCTCTGCACAACCGATTCCCTACATTTTGTGGGCGATATGATTTCTCTCATAAACCTTAAAGAGACTTTATATTTCTGTGGTAATGATGAACCATGAAGTATTATGAGTAATGCACGGTTGCTGGTTACAGCTTTAAGAATAATTTTGCAAAGGAGATCCCGATTACTATTGATAAAACTTTTTGAAGGGTGAAATAGGGCAGTCCCTAATCTGCGAAGGGTGGAAAAAAGTAATCCTTCCGGTCAACTTTTGACAAATTTTGCTTTCACTAATAAAAATTAGTTAAATATCTACGAATTTGCTATAACATTTACTAGAGGAATATACTAACCAATTTTGACTAGAGTTCTGCATGTTTTAAAAAAAAAAATTCAGTTCAAAGTTGAAATTTCACTGTTCATAATACATTGTAGCTCCTTTTTTTATGGACAGAGGTACAAAGAGGTCCCATTACTTGTAATGGAGCAAAAACTCTCTTAGGATTTATACATATTTTCTGCTATTAAACTGCTGTTTTTGTTTAATAAATACTTTTTTCCTTCTCCCCCATTTAGCTGACATTTCTACAATGTCTAATAAAAACATGTAAACACTTTTTTGTATTCATGGAATTGTTGACAAAATTGAAATTCTGGAGTGAAGAAGTTGTAAATCGTATCTGTAAAAATTTGACCCCAGCTAATGCAATGATTCCGGAAACAAAACTTGGAATGAACATTTTTTACCAAATAGATTCAGAAATTATGCAATTCCTGAATTCAAATTTTGTCAACAATCCCATGATTACAAATAAAGTATAAAACTAACAAATAATGTGTTGTAGAAATATTAGTTAAACTTCAAAGACGTTAAAAAGTATGTAGCAATTCAGGGAAACAGTTTAATAGCTTATTATATGCATAAATCCCAAGGGTGTGAATCACTCCTGGCTGCTTGATTAGGAGTACTGGGACCTTTTTGTAGCTCTGCCCATAAAAGAAAAGAAAAAAAAGGAGCTACATTATTGTAGCTAGTAATACAACAATAGGCCACCTTTCCAGTCAACTTTCCCCTTCAAAAATAAAATTGAGTTATATATCGCTAAATTTGCTATAAACTTTACTAGTGGAATAAATTAACCAAATATGACCGGGTTTAATAATTTGAACACATAGTACCAAAGTTGAAGAATCGTGTTCTATTTTAGTAGAGAAATAGGTAGCCAGACAACTTGTCCCTGTTTATAGGACAACTCGGACCGCAGTAAGACAAGTCGACTCGATAGAGGACAACTCGGACCATCCATCTAAAGTGCAGTTTTATTTTAATTTTCATCTGATTTTACCAGTAAATCTTGATTTTCTGTAAATATGTATGTGATGATCATGTCTTTTATTATGGGTCAGTGTCTTTTTTGTTTTTGAAACACGGTGCAGCTGTTTCAGTAAATAAAAATAATAAAATTTATTTTATATCATTTATTGCATTTATTACATTAACTATTCTGTTTTTAAACACTGGGGGAATACAAATTGCAGCATATCTTCAGAAGCTGACTTGCTGTTATCTGGGTACTTGCGTAGTCAGATCACAACTTTGCAATCTTGCCCTGCATCTTCTCTGTATTCTTTCACTGCCGATGAAATTATTAATTATTTCCTCTATCGGGCCGATTTTTCTTAATGCGGTCCTAGTTGTCCTATAAACCGGGCTGACTTGTCTTGAATATCAGGCCGAGTTGTCAGGCATTTGAGAAAAAACCATTCCAGTCAAGTTTTAAATACTTAAAATCAAGATACTTAAAAGCATTCTATATTCGTAGAAATTGTTACATGTATTATCTTTCAGAAATCTGTTTATATTACATCGATATGTTTATCCGTTCAAAAGTTATAGGCAACAATAAACCAAAAAACCTTTCCATTTTATCCACCCTTCTGCAGATTAGGGACTGCCATGAAATAGCATAAAAATTTCATAAGTAAGTAAATTTAGAGTCGGATAATATATAGATAGTAAGAAACATATAACATGAGCTCAAAAGAGCTCTTAAACCGACTTAATTTTTTTCCAAAAGAACAAGTCACAAAACATAACATGACAGCACAAAATTAACATACATGTTAAGGTACATTTATAGAAAGTATATAAATCAGAATAGCATTAAAGATGGACAGCACAACAATACTAGTACATGCATTTAAAAACATATATTAGGAATAGATTCACTTAAGAGAGCTGAGCATAAATTTTAAAATATACAAAGCACTAAACTAAAAGCAGGTAGTATAGATACAAGTACTTTAAAGCATATATTTCAACAACCAGAAAAAAAACACTAAGTCAGAACACAATTAAAAGGAAAGCATACACAGTACATAAAAGCATGATAAGCACGGTATCGGGTCCGTTTGCCCTAGATACATATTCGCCCTAGGTTTGTTTGCCCTGGATATGGGTCTGTTCTCCCTACATTATAATAACAATTGTTATATATATGAAGTTATGTTTCATGCTTAAAAATGACTTCAATTAATTGTAAAATCGCTTACTAATTTGTTTCTTTGATCTTTAATAAAATGATTAAAAATAATTAGCTTGAACAAAGAAATTTATAAAAACAATTAGTTAAAGTGTAAAAACTTATGAACATTAAAAAAAAAAAATTAAATAATAAGCTTGGATGGAGAAATTTTAAAAAGAAATTAGTTTTAGTGTAACAATTAATTTGTAAAAAAAACTTTAGACCAAGCCACGCTGCGCAACAGTTTCGTTATTATCATTAACTGATAGTGAACTGTATACCTAAAGAAGAAGAACATATGGGGGAACGGACTCAGGGCGAACATGTATTAGGGCGAACAGGTAATATGGCAAACAAGGACTTGGGCAAACATGTTTTAGGGTGAAGAGACTCGGATTTGATAAGCAACATAAAAATATATACAATAACATGCACTAAAACATTTATTTCAACAGATTCATTTAAAAGATGACCAAATTAAAAAAAAACATATAAAGCACTGTAATAAAGTAAAAAATAAAGCAAGATTAGCAGAATAAATCAAATAAATAAATAAACTAATAATCTATGGAGCAAAGTTTACATGAAAGAACTCGTACTGGTGTGAAGTCACACAGAGTGTCTGGTCAATTGGTCCCAAGTCTTTGCCAATTGGTCCCACTTTTGGACAATTGGTCCCAACACTTTTAGAATTGGTCCCAACCCTTTTAAAATTGGTCCCAACACTTTTAAAAAGTATACTTCACAACAATTTTTGGTTTTGTATAGCATTTAATAATAAGTTATTGAAATTTAAGAAACTCCCAATACAAAACAAATTATATTTTTTTTCAAATTTGTTATTTAATATACACATTTATAATAAATAAAAGTAATCACAAATATTATTCCAAATAATTTGATAATTGTGCATTCTTTTTAAAGTAAAAAATTTTATAGTATAATAATTTTGTGTTATTAGTTTCTTTTGCAGCTTGGGCATATAATTATTACTTTTTTATCTTTTGAAGCATAAGGTTTTAGCTTTACCGGTAATTAAAAAATTCAAGGAGCTATTAGTGCAATTGATTGCCTTTGAATGTCATTATACAAACATCAAGCAGTTTATCTGAACATTTACTCTTAAACCTTCCATTTGTATAT
This sequence comes from Limnoperna fortunei, assembly GCA_944474755.1. Taxonomy (NCBI): domain Eukaryota; kingdom Metazoa; phylum Mollusca; class Bivalvia; order Mytilida; family Modiolidae; genus Limnoperna; species Limnoperna fortunei. The sequence continues at coordinate 107,403,192 of OX104113.1, read as the reverse complement.
TTTACACTATTTTACAATTAAATTATTTACTCACTATCCCTTTTGAAGTCTTACAGAAACAATATCAAGACGCACATGATTGGGACTTCGGTTTGGGAGGTATGGGTAAAAAAAAATAATGTCTTATGATAGGTCAGTTATAGAAAAACCAATCAAATTTATTAATTAAATGAAAAAATATAAAAGACAAAGGTGTAGGTCTAAAGTTAATTTTATTCGACATCATGTCTTCTGAATGTGTAATCTGCACCAGACCAGTTCAAGTAAAACACCATGCCTTTACAGTTTTTGTTGTGGGTTATGTAATTAATTAATTAATTAATTATTTCTTTATTTATTTAAGTACAATTAATTATTAAGGGACAAAAAAAAAACCTTATTGATGATTACATTGTATTCTTACATCATTAATTTATTTTGTAAATTGCTTATTAGATTTAAAATAACTGAAGATTTGGTCAGCAATAAAACTATCAGTATTAAAAAAAATTGTAAAAATCATATTTGTCTTAAAGTCTGTTCATCATAATTCAATTAACAAAGTTGTCAGTGGCATGTGCCACTGTTTAATTGGCTAATTATATTACCTGAATACCTCAATTTTATTACAGTGAAACATACTTTTATTTATTCAGTTGTACTATAAAAATTTTACAAATACGTTAAGCACTACTTTTTCCTAAAAAATAAATTTTACTTCAGCCTAAATAATTGTCATATATAATTGTTAATTTCCATTGTTTGTTGTTGTATTGCATTATTATGTTGTTCCTTGTCTGTTAATTCTTTCTGTACTTATACTTATATTTTGTTTCAGATTTTCACAATACAACAGAATTTATATGTGCCAATTGTGAGCCTGTTTGTGAATCCACGCGCACCACAAATGACAGCACCATTCCTAACTTCAACTTGACATTGGCCACATCCAGAGAGACTCCCCTGTACCAAGTGACCAATCCTTTGAGATCACATGACATTCTTTGTAGACCAAGAAACTCTATTGTTCAATCATATTATTTTTTCTTTCCTTATTGATACTTAAAAGCATTGCATACAGAATTCAGTATATTTTTCAACATGAATTTTTTTTTCATATTATAATTAACATTTTCAAATTTTAAATTTTACTTGCAGCATACTCTAAAGAACAGTGTCGACTGGCGTTGGACCACAGATTACATTGCAGTAGGTTGTTTTGTTGATTATGAAAAGAAGGTGGCGCTGGATAGGGCATGTACTAAGAATGGAGCCAACATCTATACCACATGTTGCATTGAGATGGACAAGAGGAAAAGAGACTGCCCAAAAGAAACAGAGAGAGAAATGAAAGAACAAGAATGGACTTGGGGACAGCTAAAGACATGGGCTCAAGATAGAGCATACTGGAGGTCTCTGGTGGAAGCCTTATGGGCAAGCCAGCGCAAAGAGGACTAAGTACGGTAAGTAAGTATGTTGTTTTCTTGTATATAACTTACATTGAAAAGTGAAGTAGATCAGCATTTGAATAGACTCCTATTGTCATGATTTTTCAATGCAAACTTGTTGGATCAAATAAGTTGTATAGTTGTCCCATCATAGCTTGTAGTTAGGGCTATGCATACATCTCAAAATCAGAAAAACTAGACTTTTTCAGGAAGGTTTGCAGCACAGGCAAAAGAGCACCTTATGTTGACATTTTGAAAAACAAAAATGATAGAGCTGCATTATGCCAAATATGAATTAGCTCTCATACATTAATGATTGAAAGAGGAAGACACCTTAAAATTCCAAGAGAGTTAAGAGTTTGTAATTTTTGTAATTCTGGTCAGATAGAAGATGAAAATCACTTTATTTTATACTGTTCAAAATACAAGCAACTAAGGGAAACATTTCATACAAAGATTTTGAATCTTTCTCAAAAATGCCATGTTAATTTACCTGTATAATAAATAAGTATTATCCATATTACATTTTATTATAATAGTAACCCTACTGTATGGGTTGTAATTTCAATTTTGTATTCAATTATTGTCATAGGCCTTAACCATTTATTGTAGATGAGTTTGAGCCAAAAAAATTATTTGTATTTGTATTTGTACATAGTTTTGAACCAGTGCTAAGTAATTTGCATTAATTTGTTGACATGTTATCGGCAATGAAAAATATGTAATGGATAATAAATTCAGAAAAATTATTGACCAAACTCCCATTTTTGAGAAAAGATACTTCAATTCTTTATGATACTTCATTATAGGCTTATTTTTTTACTTGTCCTCACGGACAAGTGACTACAGATCTAGAGTTTTACTTGTCCGACGGATATTTCCACTTGTCCCGGGCAATCGGACAAACGTTATTGTCGAGCCCTGAATAGTGCTATAAATCTCAATGAAGAACATAAACTTGTTTTGTCTTCTTTTGTTAATATTTTAACATATTACGTTAACTATGAGCACACATTTTATAATAAATTCTCAATCAAAAGCATAAATATACATCAATATGTTGAAATAATCTCTTCAACAAAAATAAAACATTTTAAATGCAAGTTGGGACCAACTGACTTAGGACGAATTGGAAATGGGACCAATCGACCAAATTTGGGACCAAAATGACTTGGGACGAATTGGAATTGGGACCAATTGACCTGTATCCGTCACACAGACTGTGATTTACATGCTGTACACTATATATTTCCCCCCCCCCCTTCTCCCAAACCAGCTGGCAATATAATTTTTGAACTGTTGAAAGGAGGTCATTCATAGTTCGCGCTTTATTTGGCAGTATATTCCACACTGTACAGTCTGCAGGCAGCCTCATATACTCCATAGATTTTAGGGAAATAGGGCAACACCGTACATGTCCTATTCGCTGATTTGGGTAATTTCAGTAAAAAAATATGGAGATTTTATACTGTTTCAATCTTTTAACTACTCTTGATCTTTATCTATATTTTTTCCTGTTGAAAAATTCTTGACCGGAAATATTAAAACTATTATAAAATAATTCAAAGCGGACAAAACACGTATTACGTTCCGAAACTGGGAAATAAACATATTATTATATTGTACGGAACATGCCAGATTTAATACGTATTTCAAGAGAGATATTATTTTATTTTATTATGTTTTACTGGTTTAATGAATAATCAGAAAACAAAGTAGAAAAAGAAGTTGTTACGTTTCTAGATACCTGAACAGATAAATACGGAAGCCGTAAGGGGACATGACAAATAAGAAGAATTTTTTTTTTTAAATTCGTTATCTCGATAATACAAAAGGAATCCACCCCTGCTTGTTGACCGAATTAAACTGAAAGAAAGAGGAAGGAAAAGTTGTCAATATGATATATATCATTGTCTGAAAAACTGTTTTCCACTTAAATAACAGCAATATGTTTATTCATTCAGTATAGTCATTTTCAAAACGGAGTTAATGAACATCAGCCGCTTTTAATTTAATTCCCTTATTCAACTGAAATTGATTTGTTTGTTTCGGAGTTTATGTCATTAGTATTCCTTAATTAATTGATCTGTATTAATATTATTAGTGCAATTTTTGTAAGGTCTTTATATTCCAAATTCTTTTTAACTCGGATTATAAATGCACATGATTAATTTCAATTTAATAAGGCAATCAAATTTAAAGCGGATGATGTCAGTTCTTGGTAAATGGTGTTTGAAATTGACTTAAAAGTTATGCCAGATCTTGTGATCGGTAATACGATTTTCTAGATTCCAGCACTGACGTTTGCCGAATATTAAGCTACTCGTAATGTTACAATGTTTTTGTGTTTTCAGACGTTATATATGGTTGTCACCATGGCTTGCTATTTCTTTTTAAATGCCTGAGTCAAGTCAACACAATTGCAGCAATGCTATGTGTTTTGCTGTTGGTCCTCCGGTTTTTTTTGGACTGATTTGTGGATTGTCTTTTTTTTTTTACAGTTTCTTTGATGTTCGGTATTTTGTTATTATCTGACATTGCTTAGTGGAGATGTCTTATTTTATTTTTTCGATTTGACCTTTGTCTGAACATGACAATGAGTAACACGATGGATGTTTAAAAAGAAGCGGAGGTTGCTTATTTTTACCTGAGTGCATCCAGGTGTCTATTTGGTCGGATAATCTACTTGCTGTTTTTGTTTTGGGTTTCTGTTTTGTTAGCCTTTCTGTGTTAAAATTCAGATTGGGATTTGTTATCATACGTCTGCACTTGTTGATAAGTCATACGCGTCATTATTTTTGTCATGCGCGGATTTCAGCAATCTTAACAATGAATTTACAATAACTTAATTTCATATCATGCAAATGAAACAGTGACATTCACTTGAATATGCATCCTGAATACTGTCGATTACCAAATATTGTATTTACACGTGTACATGTAAAAATGATATTATATCAACAGCAACAAAACGGGCCTCACGTGACATCAAGAGAAGGTTGTGTTTTGTTGCTCTAAGAAAACTATGGATTATAAACAGTCAGCAAGTGACCTGTGGAATAAAAGTTCGCAAAATGTGAATATACTAGAACTATTCTTTATTGATTTAGAAATTTAGATGTTGGGAGGTCCGCAGAGCCCATATTTATACTGCAGAACTTTGTCTTCTTAAAATTTTTAAATTACTCAATGAGACCTGACTTGTGCCCGGGGCTTTGTTATAAGTGGTGATAAAAAGTGCTCACAACATTTCACTGTAAATTGGACTTTGGACTGTAGAGGATTAATACTACGTCACTCATTCATACCTGAAACATTTTACTCATTCATATATATGTTCGAGATATGTCGCTTTCTGAAACGTCAAAACTATTACTAGAGAGTCAGCAAATTATGGCGCAAACGAAGGAGCATGACAATAATATATACATGTTAAATATGATACTTCAAATGGTAACTGTAGTTGACAATCGATCGAAAGCAATAGAGGAAAAATTAAATAAACTCGATAATGTAGAGTCTGAGCTTAGATCACTTTCTTTAAGGCTAGGGCCGCTAGAGAGATCCGTCAAAGAAATCGAAACAAAAAATAAAGAAATTGAAACATCAGTTGTAGCTATGAGTGAACTCTTTGATGAAACCAAGGCAAAATGTGATATTCAGAAGAGACAAGTTGAAGCAATCGAGAAGGCCTGTGCTAATAATAAAGTTGAAGTTGAAAAACTGAAAACCGAGTTCGAGCAAATTCATGTCGATTCGTTTTGGTCGCACAGAAACGGTACAAAAGAGCTTGATGAAATCAAAAGAGAAATATTAGATCTCAAATGCCGATCAATGAAGAACAATCTTATTTTCACTGGCCTAAAATATTACCAGAATGAAAACTGTGAAGAAAAGCTTAGAAGCTTTTTATTACATGAGCTTGGTATAGAAAATAGAGTAGAACTAGGCAACGTACATAGAATAAAAGGGCGATCTTATAACGGTGGTAGACCTATCGTCGCCCGATTCATCTTCAGGAAAGATCTAGAGCTCGTTCTCAGCAAGGGCTACCTGTTGCGAAATACCCCTTTTGGGATCAAAGAACAATTTCCAGAAGAAATAGAAAAACGTAGGCAGAAACTATACCCTGTCATGAAAGACGCAAAACGACACAAGCGACAAGTAAAGCTTGTACGAGATACCCTATACATAGACGGTGAAAAATATGTGGCGGAGGCGGCGGAGGACGAAACTCAAGAAACAGTAGAAGCAAGTACTTTGAATACAGAGCGACGGTCTTACAGGGATACCCTGACATCACCGAGTGTAGCGACGCAGCGACATAAGAACACTGTTAACACTCCACCTGGTGACGAAAGACAAAGGCTCAAGAGACAGAGAGTTGGGTCAACCCCGGAACACCGCTAGGACAGCCGAAGGGGTAGATTTAACTCGCTTGAATTGGAGAACAGTGTTTGTTCAGATGATTTAAATGTTATTTGTAAACTTTTACCTACTGACAATTTAAAACTGTTATTTTTGAATTGTTGTGGGCTAAAACATAGGTTACAATATCCTGAATTTGAAACCTTGCTAAAATCAAATGACATTGTCTGCTTTGTTGAAACTAAAACTGATATATGTGACGATATCAAACTACAAGGGTATGATTTTTTTTTCATGAAAAACCGTAACTGTATTGGCAAGAGAAGATCGAGAGGGATAGTAGTTGGGTTTAAATCGTCACTGAAAAAGTTTTTACACCTATTGAAAATCACTGTGAACTGATCTCATGGTTTAAGATATCACATGAATTGTTAGGTTTAGATGGCGATATTGCTTTTGGAACTGCGTACATCCCCCCAGAAAACACTAAGTATGCTAGTAACTCGGCTTTCGATGATTTAGATTTAGATATTCAAAATATATGTTTAAACTATAGATATGTTTTTCTTGTTGGAGATTTTAATAGCAGAACATCCAATGATGACGATTTTTCTCTAGTCGATGAATACGATCAAAATAATGGTGTAGACAACTCAATGTATAACAAAGTAACAAAACTTGATGATTTGAATATTCATAGAAATAGGAAAAGTTGTGATAAAACAAAGAATGGATATGGTAATAAACTGCTGAATCTATGTAAAAATCATGATTTTTTTATTGTAAATGGTAGAATAGGAGTAGATGCTATACACGGTAAATGTACATGTAAAAATGTTAGTGTAGTAGACTACTGTTTATCAAATATAAATATGTTATCCTCAATTGTTAATTTTGAAGTGTTGGAGTTTAGCTCCCTTTTCTCAGACGCCCATACTCCTCTTAAGGTTACTCTTAATCGCAAATGTTTAGAATCTACTACAAGGGACAGACTTCACGATACATACTCAAAATCCCTGGGTCATCGTGAATATATTAATAAATGGGATAATGAAAAGAAAGCGGAATTCCAAAACAAAATCGATAGAGACATAGTTTCTTCATTAAATGAAAAACTTTTAGCGCTACAAAATACCGTGATAGATGAAAGTATTGTAAATGATTTAACTTTGGAAATTTGTAATATTTTTATAAGCTCAGCCAGAGACACATTTGGATCAAAAACTATGTCTGCAAAAAATACCCCAAAATATCATAATAAACAACTGAATACTAAGCCTTGGTTCGGTGAGAAAAGTAAAAGTACCAGGCGTGTTTATAGAAAGCAAAAGAGGTGTTATAGAAAACATAAAACACTTGATAATAAAGTAAAAGTTAAAGAAGCTGAAAGGGCTTATAAAAAAGCGATGGATATAGATATGAGCTCATATAGAATGAAAGTATCGAGAGATATAGACGAACTAAAGTCGAGTAATCCAAGGGAGTTTTGGAAGCTACTTAAGGGTGACAGACATGAGGGGCCTAATATTTCCTTAGAATCTTTATACGACTTTTTCAGTAAACTAAACGAAGCTCCCGAGAAAAATGATACTATCATATTTCCTAATATTGATCCTGATGATGTAGAAACTCTGAATGAAGAGCTCAATGCGAAAATTACGCAGAGTGAGATATTTAACTGTATAAAAAAACTGAAAAATAACAAAGCTTCTGGTCAAGACATGATTATAAACGAATATATAAAATCGACGGCTGACACGTTTATAGCGACTTATGAATACCTTTTCAACTTAATATTTGAAACTGGAATAATACCCGAGAAATGGTTGGCTGGTGATATTAAACCGATATATAAAAATAAAGGCGACCCCTCTGACCCTAAAAACTTCAGACCTATTACGATCCTGAGTTGTTTAAGTAAACTTTTCACTTCCGTTCTATATGAGCGACTCAACAAATTCTCGGACGAATTTTTGATATTAAATGAAAACCAATTTGGTTTTAGAAAAAATTATTCTACCACCGATAGTCTGTTCTCTCTGTTTATGTTACTTGAATTATTGAAATGTAAAAGAAAGAAGTTGTTTTGTTGTTTTATTGACTTCGAAAAGGCTTTCGATAAAGTATGGAGAGAAGGCCTATGGTATAAACTTTTGATGAATAATATTATCGGTAAAATGTACAAAGTAATTTTTAATCTGTATTATGAAACAAAATCAAGAATTGTTTACAAAAGGGAAGCGTCCGCTTTTTTTCCATGTCTTAATGGTGTACGACAAGGGGAAAATTTGTCCCCCTTTTTATTTTCGATATTTTTAAATGACCTTGATTCCTTCTTATCAAGCTGTGATATTAGAGGTCTTGATTCAATAACCACTGACATTGATGAAAAATTTGATATATATATTCGACTATTTTCACTGTTATATGCTGATGATACTGTTTTGTTGGCCGAAGATGAAAATAGTATGCAAAATCTTTTAGATGCTTTTTCAGATTACTGCAAAAGCTGGAAGCTTAAGATTAATATCGATAAAACAAAAATTATGATATTTTCTAAAGGAAAAATCTCAAACAAACTTAAATTTTACTTGGATAGCCACGAGCTAGAAATAGTTCAAGAATTTAATTTTTTAGGTGTTACATTGTCAAGATATGGCTCATTTAATGTAGCAAAACAGATAGCTGTTAAGAAAGCCACAAAAGCATTGTATGAAGTACTTAAACTAGGAAGATTACATAATTTATCAATTACATGTCAACTTGATCTCTTTGACAAAATGGTGAAACCAGTCTTACTGTATGGCTCCGAGGTATGGGGATTTGGAAACCTCGACATGGTTGAAAAAGTTCATCTTAAATTTTGTAAATTGTTATTACACCTGAAAGCATCTACCCCATCATTTATGATTTATGGTGAACTAGGGCGCTTTCCGTTAGATATTGATATTAAAGTTAGAGTTATATCGTTTTGGTCTAAGTTACTAGCAGGCAAAATATCTAAAACCCCTTTTATCTTATATAGTCTGGCATTAAGTTTGTTAGATCACCAAAGAAAGGAATTCAACTGGCTTAACAATGTCAAAAAAATATTGAATACACGTGGACTATCATATGTTTGGGACAATCAAAATTTTATGAACACGAATTGGTTAATATCTTCTGTAAAACAAAATCTTAGGGACCAATTTATTCAAACCTGGAATGATACTGTACAAAATTCACCAAAAACTTTGAATTATAGACTTTTTAAAAATGTCATAGAACAAGAAGAGTATTTTAAATTGTTAGATAACAAAATGATTATTGACTTATGTAAGTTCCGAACAGTTAATCATAGACTGCCAATAGAAGAAGGTAGATGGTCAAACATAACCAGAAATAATCGCATCTGTAATATTTGTAGACAAAACGATATAGGTGATGAATATCATTATATACTTGTTTGCCCTTTTTTACTAGAAAGTCGTAAAAAGTTTATTCCCTGTTACTATTTTAAACGACCAAATGTGATTAAATTTAGTGACCTTATGAATAGTCACAATATATCAAAATTGATTAAGCTTGTCAAGTTTATTAAAATAATTAACAAAACCTTGGCTACCCCAGGCTGAGTTTAATTGCTTTTTAGTTTAAGTGTTTAGTTTGTGTTTTAGTTTGTATATTACTGTATTTGTGTGTGGGGGGGTGTGAGTGATTGTGTGTGTGTGAGGGTGTGTGTGCGTGCGTGAGGGTGTGTGTGAGGGTGTGTGTGTGTGTGTGTGAGGGAGGGTGTGTGTGTGTGAGGGAGGGTGTGTGTGTGTGTGTGAGGGTGTGTGTGAGGGTGGGTGGGTGTGTGTGTGTGTGTTCATTTTGTTATTACTTTTTGTTTCTCTGTACTGCTGTCTTGTGGTTTTAGAGAATAAAGATATATATATTGTAAAAAGTGACGCAATCTATTCTAGGAGTGACATAAATGAAATGTGGATATTAAAAATTCAAAAAGACCCGAGTTCGATTCTCACTGCAGGCAGGATGTACTCGACTCCAATCTTAATTGACAAGGATTGCCAGTTTTCCTACCGCAGGTCGGGGGTTCTCCCCGGGTACTCCGGCTTCCTCCCCCAATAAAAACTGGACGCCACGATATAGCTGAAAAATTGCTGAAAGTGGCGTTAAAACACCATTCAAACAAACAAACAAAAAGACCTGATAGACATCGAGATCTAGAACTCTTTCCCAATATATCAATAGAACCTTCGATTTTTTTCGACACTGAACACGAGAACCTCCCATATGCAGCTTAATATCAGGCTTGTGAAAAACTGCTTTTCGAAGAAAAAATGGAATGAGCAAATATAATACCGGTAATTAGCCATGAAGAACTTTTATCGTTGTCAACGACTCTAAAGGTAAAATATGTAAAACGTTAGATTTTCTAATTAACAACGTATTTGTCATGTTTGAAGAGCGTATTTTCACAAATAAATTATACTAATTGTGCTCCTGCGTTCGCCGACCTGTTTTTATGCTCATATGAGGCCGAGTTTCTAGATGGCCAGATGAAAATCAAGACTTCATTTTCAAATAATGATGATGTCTTGTCTCTGAACAATGCTACATTTGATGACTATTTGCATTTAATTAGACCTTTTTAGAGAAATAAAATTGAGAAAATTTCAAGCTAGACTCTACGACAAACGTAATGACTTCAACTTTAAAAATTATTAAAATTCCTTTCATTGATAGCAACATTGCAGCAGCTCTGTATGGTGTGTACATTTTACAACTAATAGTAATGCTAGATCTTTCAATCATTATTGCAATCCTGCTGTTGACTACTAGGTACTAAAACTAGGCTTGCTACCAATGGGTTGATGTTATCACTTTAGAAGTTCTATGATCGTAACCATGACTTAACTGATCGCTATGAGAAATTCATCTCTCAAATACGATATGTTTGCTGATTCATAGTATTTCCTATACCTGGTTTTGACTTTTCCTAGACATGACAACGAGTAATTTAACTGGTGTCTAATAGAGCCAAGTACTGCTTAGTCGTCCGAAGCACCCACATTAATTGGGTTCGAGTTACTCACTGACTGATGTGTTCTTTATAATTTTTGGTTCGTGTTGTATATATTTGTCTGATCATTTCTTGACTTAAAGCTCATTTTGTGATGCGCGTTTACTTGCTATACGAAGAAACGAAGAAATTGCAGAGTGTTCAAACTAATATAAAAGAATTATGAAAGTGCTTGGACATAAAGTTTCATAATAGGGAAAACCATTTACCAAATTTACATTTTTTCTCACTATTATCGTGGTCAATTTGATTACCATGTTTTTTTCTCCAAATTGCAAGAATTATAATAATACCAAAACAAGTCAATGAAGACGCTGAAATCGCCAAGTAATGTAATCGGTAATTTTATCGAAAAAGCATTTTATTTGTTATTTTTACAATATACAGTAGTTTTTAACATACATTTTCTGCATGTCAGAAGTATAATGTGTAATATTGTCAACTTTTTCTTCTATACATCAACAACCATTTTAATATAAGATTTCGAGTAGAAGAACAACTATTTGTAAAAGTTTGCAGACACACACACACCCACCCATACACACACACACACACACACACACACACACACACAAACACACACACACACACACACACACACACACACACACATATACACACACACACACACACACACACACACACACATACACACACACACACACACACACACACACACACACACACACACACATATACACACACACACACACATACACACACACACACACACACACACACACACACACACACACACACACACACACACACACACACACACTCACACACACACACACACACACACACACACACACACACACACACACACACACACACACACACACACACACACACACACACACACACACACACACACACACACACACACACACACACACACACACACACACACACACACACATATATATATAGTTTGCCAGCTGCGATCTAAACAATAATAAGTAGTGTGATACCTTATTATATTATTGAGTTAACATTTTATTATTGTCATTCACTTCATTAAAAAGTTCAAACAAGTGTTTTGTCTGCGGCCTGCTATGATAGTATCTAAATTAAAAACTTTATTAACTTCCTTCAATCGTTTGATTTGTCACTAATAGTCAATACATATACATACGTTCATTTGGCAGTATACAGACATTCCTGATTCATTCATATCATGATGTAGTATTGTATAGACATCTTCGTTTGGACATATAAAAAATCAAAATAAAATCAACATAATTAAATTTGTCTTTGTAAAATTATCTGTTATATATTCTCAATAAGATTTTAAAACGAAATAAAATGTGATATTTGTGTTACAATTTTGCTATGTCTGTTGTAATTGTAGGGACACAAAATGAAGCTATTGACCGTATGAAAAAAGTCAGCTTCGTTTATCCGGGAATCAAATGTTATAACTTTTGCTATCGATCAAATGACCATATTGATCACGATTTATATAAAAAGTTATAAAAAAATGGAGTTGGGCATAATTAATCAGAGCAATAATTGTTATATATATATACCTAGTAGGTGAGCTAAAAAGATTAATAGTTATTGACGGAGATTATGGTTCAGAAATCGTAGAGAGTGAGGTTTTATGTGACTTTTATCCAGAGATTAAATTTAAATCGTTTGTATAAAATTGTTGATAATGCACATATTTGATCATGTTTTAAAGAAATAATTATCATCAGAGTGGAAGGTGTATTTTTTATTTGAATTACACACAATTTAAGCTATTACAATGTACAGATAGTAATGGGATAACACGTTTGTACGTTTGAAATTTCAGTTTTTTTTGTCGTAAATATAAAAGCAAAAATTAAATGGACGTAATTTTCAAATACAGAACATGCGCCTTTCGATTTCTAGAACGAATTATTTTTTCTGTTATTAAAAGTTATAACATAGATCACTTACAGTTTTAGTTAACAGTTATTTTCTTTGATCTAGTTTTGTCGATATAAAGAAAGAGACACCGATTTGACATAATTTCAATCTATTATATTCTTGTTCAGCTAATCAGTACGTTTTTTATATTGTACAAAAGACCAATGGCATACATAAAGTGAGTAGCGCGAATTCACTACGCAACTTTGAAGCATACAAGCAAATATTAATTATGTAATCAACGCTATCTGCGTCATACATTTTTTGAAGAATAATTGGTATTTAAAATTTTTAAATAATGTATGTATAATACATCTTTTGCCAAATTTATTACAATACAAATAAACCTATTAAGGATATTCATATTTTTAATGCATTATGCAAATATAACATAATTCAATATACGTTTTATTGGCGGAGAAAAGGTTCAATCACAGTCTACCTCCAGAGATAATATATAAACCTTGAAATGCTAAAAGTTTAGCTTTGTGATATTAAGAAAACATTATTAATCAAATATGAAAGTAAAGCTATCACTTCTGTCGTTTGTTATATTATTTATTGTTTATGTATCTGGTTCTCATTTCCGCGGAGGTACAATTAGTTGGAAATATTTATCGGAGGAAAACATGGTAAGTGATTTATTTAATTATATTTAACATATCTATACTTAATGAAATATGACATCATTAGTCTGCCTTTGTTGGACGGTTTATGTCCGTAAATACGATTTACTTGTTTCGCTCAATAAATGATTTATTTTTGACGTTTCATACAATCCATTATCCTTAATTAAATGTTATTAAATAGATTTTGCGTTTTTTAAAAATAATATCAGCTATTTTTTCGAAGATTATAATATATTTGGATTTTTTATCAAAAGGTAGAATTCAAGTTCAGACTTGCCTGGGCTCTGGGCAGTGCCTATGCGTCTAGCTGGGTAGCAGTACCGATGAATGGAGGAATTTCTTTTACGGTTGGTAGTTTCGTCTACAATCAAACAGCGACCAGTAATCCGGAAAACTGGGAACAGGGCGAGGGAACTTTTATATACAATTTCCCGTCTACTGGTCCTTATAGTATAAGGTAATTTTATATTATGCATCCAAGGAATTGTTGGTCGATTACGGGTTTCATTAACTGGTTGAGTTCAAATTTAATTTAAATAAATTTTGCGAGAATACTGACTTTTGATTGGCTGGAAAATATTTTCTATCAGAGGATGGAAAACAAATTTGATCGTCATGGAGATACGCGCCATTTGACGTCATATATTACTCCACGGGAAACTAACTGTTTTTGTGTTGATCTCTTTTTTTCAAAAATGTCCAGTTACAAAAATAAAATTGTTGAGTTTATTCTATTGTTTGAATTTATTTATAAGTATTAACTACAAAAAATATTTTCTCCATCGAGGGATAACAAAATTTCCGTTGTGCAAAACGGAAATTTTGTTATCCCTCGATGGAGAAAATATTTTTTGTAGTTAATCCTTAAATAATATCCCTGCATCCCTGACGCCATTCAAATGTTGCATGTTATAGTATTTTTAATTATTTATAAGAAAAAAAGAATCGAAAATACATAGGAGTGATCATAAAACGACAAGTAAAGGAGAGACAAAACCATGGTTAAACAAAAGAGTGGTAAAACAAACAAAACCAAAAGGAAAAAAAAAACAATAACAAAAACAAAACAAACATACACATAACACAAAAATGATAAAACCATGGGTTCACTCAGGTGCTCTAGGACGACTAAGCATTGCCTGCCTCTAATTAGACTTCCGTCGAGTGACTCATTATCATGTCTCTAGGAAAAAGTCAAATCCACGAAAAGGTGAGACTATCTATTACTCATAGAAAATGTCAGCTCGTAGTTAGAGAGATAGATTGCTAATGCGGTTAATTAAATCATGTTGTCGACCATATAGAACTTCTGAAATGATAACATCAACCTAGGTACAACAAACCCTTTTTGAGTAGCTTAGTAGTCAACAGAAGTGACCTGTCTAAAAATATGAATACCAATTACAGGATCTAGCATAACGTATAAGTTGTGAAATATACACACCATACACCGGAGCTACTGGAATGTTGCTATCGATGAATGGGAAGTTGACAATTGGAAAGTTATCACGTTTGTCGTAGACGTTTGTAATTTTCCCGAGCCAATTTCTAGTAGGTCTAAGTAAGAGTCCGACCTTACTGTAATGGTGGTGTTCTTAATTTCTAGCTCGCTTTGATAGATTAAATGCAAATAGTCGAATTTACCATTGTTCATGGACAAAACATCAATATAGCGGAATGTAAAATTAAAGGTCTTGGCCAGTGTCTTTTCTTTCTTCTTCAGTAGGCCATTTGGGAACTCATAAGAGTACAAAAACAGGTCGGCGAGGAGAGGACCACAATTAGTACCTATTGGAATACCAACATCCTCACAAGTCAGGGTTTCTGTGTCCACACGTGTCCACGAACCCTTGACAAACTTAGCTAGGAAATTCCCGGGCTAGAAAATTGTTCATATGACGTCAATCCTTTAAAATATCAACTAATGAAATTGCTTGAAAGAAGCAAGTGTTTGGCAGTAGTCATTCTTACTCATTCTGAGTGTGAAGAAAACGTAACGCAACTTAAATTAATAACGCGTATAACAAACTATTAACAATACTGTACAAAATACACTGATTTTCACATGGTCTACGCAACACATCCGTTTGGTTTATTTACAATCGACATCGGGATATCCCCTAACCAAGTCGTGAATGAAAGCGAGCTTTTGATTGGCTACATTAAGGTATGATATAGCCAATCAAAATAGTGACTTCTAGCCCGGGAATTTCCTAGCTAAGTTTGTCAGGGGTTCGTAGACACATGTGGGCACAGAAACCCTGACTTGTGAGGATGGAATACCAAGAGTCTGTTGAAAAACATGTCCTCAATACATAACAAATATCTAAGATTTGAATGATTTGGTCTTCAGTCTATTTTTTATTTGATTTAGATTCATTGATGACGACTAAGTTCTTTCATGGCTTATTAACATGTATATAGTCTAATTCCGTGTTTTTTTTTGAAAAAGCAGCGTTTAATAAGATCTTTAATAGTGGTTTTAAGCTGCATATATGGTATGAACTTATAGGGTGTCGATAAATCAAAGGGTTTAATGCTGTTACTTTGGGGAAGAGATCCAAACCTAATGATCAAGTCTTTAGAATTTTTGAGGATCCACATTTCATTTATGTCACTTCTGGAGTAGAAAGTGTCAATGTATTTTTGAAGCCTCGTTTTCTTGCTGTTAAAAAAGTGTTCAGAAGTTTCGATAGTGTTTAATTGCACGCTCTTAAATGAACCTTTTAATTTGATCAATAGCAACAGTAACATAAATGGACGTAAGCTTCACAAAACATGTCTGTATTTGTGAAACCTTAGGTTATGAAAATATTCAATTATTATAATATCTTACGTTCAAGTATTGAAATAAAAAAGAAATGGCACTAAAGAAAAGAATACTTAACGCTTTAGAAAAAAACCATATGATTCAACCGATTAATTTTGCTGTTTTATTTTTCATATATTTCATTATTGGTAAACAAACTTCAAAAAGATCTGTTCCTCTTTTCATTTTCGTTTTAATAATGAAGTCTCTGAATCGTTTTGATCATTTTGCTTAGGTGTTATCTTTTGATCTGTATTTATTCCTTTATTAAACAATTATAAGAATTAAACGAAGTGTAAATTTAAAAATAAACAGACAGATTTTGTGTTCCCTTTGTTCAATGTGTAATTGTTTTATAGTATTCTGCGACCGTTCATTCCTAAACCCATTTTGTTAAAGCTTTGCAAGTGGTAACTGGATTGATTTGGCCTACGGGTATGGTGGGAACTGGAACATAGAAACTATAGTTGACCTTCATAGAAGGAGTGATACACAATATCCTAACTACAGTCCAATCACAACAAGTCGTGCAATATACAGGTAAATGTATCCCTCATATTATTGTCTCATTTTTTTCTCATCTTTTTTCTTATCTGTCATAATATGACTGGCATTATAATTTATACAAACATTCTTAATATAGAGTATTTTCATTGTGACATCAAAATAGCAAATTTCACAATCATACAACATGTAAATCAAAATTGACATTAAATGTTTTTATATTTTCTTACTCATTTGGTTTGTTAATAGGATTTAACGTCTTTTCAAGCAATTTTGCAGCTAGAACATGGCGCCTTGTGTTTATTTCGGTTGAAGCGGTGTACACGTTAAAAAAACCTTCACCTTTGGCAGGAAAAATGTCAAGATCTGTCAATCCTAGTCAATTAGGTTTGGGGTCACATTCTGTTTTCAGTGCGTCTAACACGAAACATCTGTTTGACAGGCGAGTGATTAGTAGTAAATCACTACCTTAACCACTCAGTCAGGGAGGCCCTTCGTATTCAGAGATTGGGAATTGATGCAATAATAACTGTCGATATAAGTTTGTTTGGTTGATATAATCGCACATAGACCTCATATACAAGGTACAGATCCCACTTACTCTATTTTTCTTAGTGGAAAACGGAGAAATATAACGCTGCTCTGGCTATCAAACGTAAGAACCGATAAATAAAACATAATAAACCGTATACAATGTCATGTAAATGTTACTACAACAGATGGAATAGATATTAAAGAGCGTGTAACATTCCAAAAAATTATGTTCAGTTTGGCTAAGGCCATCGACACACTGGCTTAAGAGAAAACATCTTAGAATCTAAAGCAGTTACTAAATAACTTATATATAAATTGACCATAGTATTAAATATGTCATCTCAGATGTGTGATTCATATGGGCAGTAACAGAAGAAGCATCGACAAAGTGGCTGTGATAGAAATGTGCACAAAGATACAAGGGTTTTAATACCAAATTCAAAAATCTGATGCCGAATCCGGCTAAAGAATATTTCCTATACGAAGTCTTACAACTAGATATCTCGTTAGATATTGTCAAGGAATAAGCTATTTTTCTACAGAATTTAACATATAACAGATAACTTTTAACACTTATGGAATGTAACAGATAACTTTTAACACTTATGGAAATTACATTATAGAGTTCAGTTTGGCTGTCCAGTCAGTATACAGATACCGATGGTTGATACCGATGGTGACAATGTCAAATGTCGATGGGCAACGCAAGCTGAAGCGTCATCTATATACAAACTCTTACCAAGTGCTATTATAGATGAGGTAACGACAACGATAATATCAATATATATATTTTTTATATATCACTTTAACTGCAGGTCTTAACTGCTAGTACATAAAACATATATATAAGTGTAGGAAGAAAAAGATCGTATTTTCATATTCAGTTATGTTTGTAAAAGCGGTCATATTGCGCTGAAAAACACGTTTACCAAGTGTATTTTTGAAGATTTCGTTACCACATTCATACAGCACCCATTAACGTGTTTGAAACGTAATGGTACAGAGCAGAAAAAAACGAATCCGTAACATAAAATAAGCTTAATCAATTTAAATATCACTGAAGAAATGTATTTACTGTTACAGTCTTACATCTTAACCCAAAAATTCGCATCAAAATGATGTTGGGGCTTATCAGTATCATTTGGTTACACGAGCTGTACGACCAATTAAACTGTCAGCCCAATTATAATTTGTGCTGGTGATAAATACCAGATGACTGTAAAACATTAGTTTCAAATTCTCAAACATTTGAATTAGATCTTGGTCATTTTAAACTTGAAGATGTTTATGGAATTCACTTGGTTATTATTGTAGCATATCAAGTGTTAGACAATGTCCAATTTTCATCGTTTTAATGTTTTAAGGGAAAATCATCTTTAACAAATCCATTATTTTTATGTGGGTTGCTTGAATTATTTTTTTTTAAATTAGCTTCAGACTAGCATATAATATGATAGTTTCCACAAAAAACATGTTTCTGACATTGTGCCTGTTGAGACTTGTTGCTCCCTATAAAACATTAATAGCCCTGGAACATTGTCATAAACTTGGTTTTTTGTGGAAACTTAAATTATTTTGTTAGAAATTAATAGAACAAAGAACAGAATATAATTTAAGGCCTTTAAAGATTTTTTACAACAGAATACAAAAAGGGGGGTTTCTGTCCACGAGTACTTGTGATATCTTGCACATTTAACAGTAACATTAGATAATTTCGTACCATATTAAAAATCTGGTATTTATCACCAGCAAAATTATAATTGGGCTGACAGTTTAATTGGTCATACAGCTCATGTAACCAAATAATACCGATAAGCCCCAACATCATTTTGATGCGGATTTTTGGGTTTAGATGCAAGACTGGTTAAATTCTTTGTCTTCATAGATCATTTTAATAAAAATATTCAAAAGATTTACAGTTGTATTATTATTTAATTATTAGTGGACTTAATTATTAATCGACGAAAATATATACGTTATTTAAAAAAGACCCAATTGCATGACTTCGGTAAGGATCGTAATAATATACGATAATATTTAAAAAATATAAGGACGTATTTAACAATAAAGGGTAAATTTGAATAAATTGTTCCTATTTCACTTTTTTGGAAACATCTAAAAACATCATCATAATGGCCTATTGTTAATATATATGCAATACCTATGCTAGGTGTTTAAATTGCCTAAATGCAATAAAGTACTTTGCATTTGTTTTTGTAGAACAAGTGTATAATAACATTTACAGCAGATGCAGCAAACAATTATATCAGTGGGGGCTGGTATGCTGTGGCGATTACAATAGAAGATTTTCCCAGGAAGAACATTACTATTAACGGAAAAGTCTACACACCGACTACACCTGTCACACAGATACCATTACAGGTAAACATTTGACGGGTTTATATTTTTCATTTAAAGAAGATTTGAGGCAATGTAGTTCCTTCTTTCATAAATGCAGCATTAACATCATGACGGTTGTTGGCGGTATTAAAATAAAGCAAATGTCTGGAATTAGGTCTAACAGTCGGGTCCAATATCTCATATAACAGTGGTGTTAGTATTGTATTTCAGGCATAAGCCAAACCATCCAACTACCTTTGAAAATGCTGTACAGTCTGCATAACTTCACATGTCTGACGCCAAACACGTCTATGACGCTGTTGTCAATTTACATGATTGCGTGCCCATTGTAGTCGAGCTGTTCGATGTCACACTGTAAATTTATGACGTTGGTCAAAAAGCTCAAATATGAGTTTCATGAAGTCTGTTTGCGACTGTCTGTGATGAGTCACGCTGTATTGTTGCTGTACGTAAATTTGAATAAAGCCTAACAGTAGTCTGAAACTTTTCCACTCAGCCAAACAGTAGTCTGGAACCTTTCCCTCAGCCAAACAGTAGTCTGGAACCTTTCCCTCAGCCAAACAGTAGTCTGGAACCTTTTCACTCAGTCAAACAGTAGTCTGGAACCTTTCCACTCAGTCAAACAGTAGTCTGGAACCTTTCCACTCAGTCAAACAGTAGTCTGGAACCTTTTTACTCAGCCTAACAGTAGTCTGGAACCTTTCCACTCAGTCAAACAGTAGTCTGGAACCTTTTTACTCAGCCTAACAGTAGTCTGAAACCTTTCCACTCAGTCAAACAGTAGTCTGGAACCTTTCCACTCAGTCAAACAGTAGTCTGGAACCTTTTTACTCAGCCTAACAGTAGTCTGAAACCTTTCCACTCAGTCAAACAGTAGTCTGGAACCTTTCCACTCAGTCAAACAGTAGTCTGGAACCTTCTTACTCAGCCTAACAGTAGTCTGAAACTTTTCCACTCAGCCAAACAGTAGTCTGGAACCTTTTTACTCAGCCTAACAGTAGTCTGAAACTTTTCCACTCAGCCAAACAGTAGTCTGGAACCTTTTTACTCAGCCTAACAGTAGTCTGGAACCTTTCCCTCAGCCAAACAGTAGTCTGGAACCTTTCCCTCAGCCAAACAGTAGTCTGAAACTTTTCCACTCAGCCAAACAGTAGTCTGGAACCTTTTTACTCAGCCTAACAGTAGTCTGGAACCTTTCCACTCAGTCAAACAGTAGTCTGGAACCTTTTTACTCAGCCAAACAGTAGTCTGAAACCTTTCCACTCAGTCAAACAGTAGTCTGGAACCTTCTTACTCAGCCTAACAGTAGTCTGAAACTTTTCCACTCAGCCAAACAGTAGTCTGGAACCTTTTTACTCAGCCTAACAGTAGTCTGAAACTTTTCCACTCAGCCAAACAGTAGTCCGGAACCTTTTTACTCAGCCTAACAGTAGTCTGGAACCTTTCCCTCAGCCAAACAGTAGTCTGGAACCTTTCCCTCAGCCAAACAGTAGTCTGGAACCTTTCCCTCAGCCAAACAGTAGTCTGGAACCTTTCCCTCAGCCAAACAGTAGTCTGGAACCTTTCCCTCAGCCAAACAGTAGTCTGGAACCTTTCCCTCAGCCAAACAGTAGTCTGGAACCTTCTTACTCAGCCTAACAGTAGTCTGAAACTTTTCCACTCAGCCAAACAGTAGTCTGGAACCTTTTTACTCAGCCTAACAGTAGTCTGGAACCTTTCCACTCAGTCAAACAGTAGTCTGGAACCTTTTTACTCAGCCTAACAGTAGTCTGAAACCTTTCCACTCAGCCTAACAGTAGTCTGAAACCTTTCCACTCAGTCAAACAGTAGTCTGGAACCTTTCCACTCAGTCAAACAGTAGTCTGGAACCTTCTTACTCAGCCTAACAGTAGTCTGAAACTTTTCCACTCAGCCAAACAGTAGTCTGGAACCTTTTTACTCAGCCTAACAGTAGTCTGAAACTTTTCCACTCAGCCAAACAGTAGTCTGGAACCTTTTTACTCAGCCTAACAGTAGTCTGGAACCTTTCCCTCAGCCAAACAGTAGTCTGGAACCTTTCCCTCAGCCAAACAGTAGTCTGAAACTTTTCCACTCAGCCAAACAGTAGTCTGGAACCTTTTTACTCAGCCTAACAGTAGTCTGGAACCTTTCCACTCAGTCAAACAGTAGTCTGGAACCTTTTTACTCAGCCAAACAGTAGTCTGAAACCTTTCCACTCAGTCAAACAGTAGTCTGGAACCTTCTTACTCAGCCTAACAGTAGTCTGAAACTTTTCCACTCAGCCAAACAGTAGTCTGGAACCTTTTTACTCAGCCTAACAGTAGTCTGAAACTTTTCCACTCAGCCAAACAGTAGTCCGGAACCTTTTTACTCAGCCTAACAGTAGTCTGGAACCTTTCCCTCAGCCAAACAGTAGTCTGGAACCTTTCCCTCAGCCAAACAGTAGTCTGGAACCTTTCCCTCAGCCAAACAGTAGTCTGGAACCTTTCCCTCAGCCAAACAGTAGTCTGGAACCTTTCCCTCAGCCAAACAGTAGTCTGGAACCTTTCCCTCAGCCAAACAGTAGTCTGGAACCTTTCCCTCAGCCAAACAGTAGTCTGGAACCTTTCCCTCAGCCAAACAGTAGTCTGGAACCTTCTTACTCAGCCTAACAGTAGTCTGAAACTTTTCCACTCAGCCAAACAGTAGTCTGGAACCTTTTTACTCAGCCTAACAGTAGTCTGGAACCTTTCCACTCAGTCAAACAGTAGTCTGGAACCTTTTTACTCAGCCTAACAGTAGTCTGAAACCTTTCCACTCAGTCAAACAGTAGTCTGGAACCTTTTTACTCAGCCTAACAGTAGTCTGAAACTTTTTCACTCAGCCAAACAGTAGTCTGGAACCTTTTTACTCAGCCTAACAGTAGTCTGAAACCTTTCCACTCAGTCAAACAGTAGTCTGGAACCTTTTTACTCAGCCTAACAGTAGTCTGAAACCTTTCCACTCAGTCAAACAGTAGTCTGGAACCTTGTTACTCAGCCTAACAGTAGTCTGAAACCTTTCCACTCAGTCATACAGTAGTCTGGAACCTTCTTACTCAGCCTAACAGTAGTCTGAAACCTTTCCACTCAGTCAAACAGTAGTCTGGAACCTTCTTACTCAGCCTAACAGTAGTCTGAAACTTTTCCACTCAGTCAAACAGTAGTCTGGAACCTTCTTACTCAGCCTAACAGTAGTCTGAAACTTTTCCACTCAGCCAAACAGTAGTCTGGAACCTTTTTACTCAGCTTAACAGTAGTCTGAAACCTTTCCACTCAGTCAAACAGTAGTCTGGAACCTTTTTACTCAGCCTAACAGTAGTCTGAAACCTTTCCACTCAGTCAAACAGTAGTCTGGAACCTTTCCACTCAGCCAAACAGTAGTCTGGAACCTTCTTTCATATGTCATGAAACTGCACCTATTTCAAACAAAACAAAACTTACTATCTACGTCGGTTCTACTAAACAACAATCAGTTAGATATCTGCACTGGTAACCGTTCAGTTTTTATATTGTGTTAATGTTCTAATGATAATGACTCGCCGTGCATTAAGTTATCACCTAATTGTTTATTTAATGTTTACTTTTATTTTTAGTTCTTGGTCAAAACAGAAACTATTTCTGGGGCGTGTGACCAAAAACCAACATTCGTGCCATCAAGTCCTCCTGAAGGATCAGTAAAACTGTTGAGAAGTACAGCAACTTTATTTGTTGATTTTTACGTGCACTCAAACGTTAGGTAAATTATGTTGTTATTTTTGTTTTTATTCTTATAAGTGTTTTAGTGTTTTTACCAAAAAAGAGCACACAAATAGCCCGTTTTAAATATTATAAACTAGAAGTGCATTTTGATGCTTACACAGAAACCTATTTTATGTAATTTTCTACAATGAACAGAAATGAAAAGTTTTTTTCAATGCTAATAAAGTCATCTGCTGACGCGTTCAAAGATCATGCAATGGCTGTACACCTACCTTTTCCGACAGCATCGAAATCGGTTTGGAGACATTAACAAGTACAACGTTCAAGCAAAACATTTGGTTAAATCTGGAAAATCTCTTTGACGAAGTCTTGCATTTCTTAAGTTGAGAAAAGTAGCAAAGATACCCGACCGAACAACAAGAGCCGAAAGTCAAGGGACAATTACAAATCCGGATATAGATATACGTATACAGCGAAAAACAAAAAGCAAAAACACAAAAACACAGAAAGAGTAACCCGAACCCAATAAAAACCACGGGTGCACTCAGGTGATCCGGACAAGTAAGCAGTTCCTGCCTATAATTAGACACCCGTAAAGTTACCCATTGTCCTAGAAAAAGTCAATTCCAGGAATAGGAAACATTACCTATGACGACCATAGAACTTCTGGAAAGATGACATTAACATAGGTACAACAAACTCTTGCTTGAGCAATTTAGTTGTCAACAGCAGTGAGTGGTCTAGAAAATCGAAATACCGATGGCAGGATCTAGAATAACGTATACGTTGTGAAATGTACACACCATACGCTGGAGCTGCTGGAATGTTTCTGTCGAATTGGAAAGTAGAAATCAACACGTTTGTCGTAGAAATATGAATTTTAGTACAGCAACTTTTTTGTTTGTGTTGGAATTTGTCTGCATCATAACCTCCTTAAAAAATACAAAACTTTTAACGTAGTAATCTGTGGAGTTTTGCCAAGTGATTAAATTAAATTATACCTTTTTAAAAGCTAAACATACCTTTTAATCAACGCCCCGTCTATTGAACTGAAGTGTACATACATCAAAATTATGTATACAAAATATAATTTTTTTTGTGTTCTTTTCCTAAATGTGAAAACTGCATTTTATTACCATTGATCGTCATCGTTAAAGTACTATTTTGAACAAAAGTTTTTTTCATTATATGAAGTAATGTATATACATGTAATTTACTTCTTACAGTTTGAATTATATCGACATTAATGGTCCGTTAGGATTAACAAAGTCCTCCATTAAACCAGATGATCAAGGCAGATCAAATATTTGGTTTGTTAACGTGTTTTGGACTCCGCGGGAGGCAGGTACGAATATAATATGTGCAACGGCTGAGGACACCAATAGGTATGTTTGTTTTTATATCCAATGGTAATTAGGTATATACAGTTATGTGTTTACACATGTGGACATGGTAAATGTTTGTTTTTATATCCAATGGTAATTAGGTATATACAGTTATGTGTTTACACATGTGGACATGGTAAATGTTTGTTTTTATATCCAATGGTAATTAGGTATATACAGTTATGTGTTTACACATGTGGACATGGTAAATGTTCTTATATCCAATGGTAATTAGGTATATACAGTTATGTGTTTACACATGTGGACATGGTAAATGTTTGTTTTTATATCCAATGGTAATTAGGTATATACAGTTATGTGTTTACACATGTGGACATGGTAAATGTTTGTTTTTATATCCAATGGTAATTAGGTATATACAGTTATGTGTTTACACATGTGGACATGGTAAATGTTTGTTTTTATATCCAATGGTAATTAGGTATATACAGTTATGTGTTTACACATGTGGACATGGTAAATGTTTGTTTTTATATCCAATGGTAATTAGGTATATACAGTTATGTGTTTACACATGTGGACATGGTAAATGTTTGTTGTTTGTATGGGCTTTATGCTACTTTTCATTGAACCGATTTTTACTAGGAAAGGAAGCCGCAGTAATCGGTGAAAACCAATGGCAGGAAAACTGGACAATTATATGAATTTCGGAGTCAAGCTCACTCTGAACGCAAAAAGGCTCCAACCAACCCCCTCAGTGTTGGCAGGCACGTGGTTAATTGTAGATGACTAATAACCACCGATGCCCCGTGTGTTAAATAATGCTAAGTTGGATATATAAAAAAAATGTTCGGTTTGGTACTTACTTTACCATGTAATTCAAAAATATTTACCTAATACATTTATTGTTTAATCTAATTAGATATTTCAAATATCAATACTTATGTTTTGTAATCTTACTATTCTTTTAATTAATAAAAAATATATTATATGTTAATTCCACTTGTAGGAAACTAAGTGAAACACGGTGTTTTACGGTCCTGGTTTCTGGTGAGTTAATTCAAAATATCGTTTGTCTAAAATTAGACCTTTAAGTTTGAAATCTGCAATTGAAAGTGAGGGTAAATTTGATATGTGTAAATGAGTATTTCGTCTTATTGTATTAATAGTTACGCCATCGTGGTATAGTGCATATAACCCAAATGTAATTTTTACTTCTTACTTGACAGACCTATACCAGAACAAAACAAGTTACTTGATAACAACTCCTTACGTTATGAAACATCCCTAAATAGTACTTCTTACCTGGTCATGCAAAATGAAACAACATCATTCACCACGAAAATGTTATTTAATATTACAAGATGTATACATCGTAATACGCAAAGTTTAATCTACAGTGACAAATTAAAACATGTTATCGTGTTCTCATGAAAACGAGTCAATCGTAACATTACAATCATATGGATTTTAAATATTTTTAGGTTTGAACGCCACCGATGAGTCTTGATTAGACGAAACGCACGTCTGGCCTAGAAAATTTAAGAACCTCTAATCTTTAACAACTATTAGCAACTCTGCTGGAGGACGGAATAACTTGTCCAGTATTCACACTTTCTTGTTGACCCTAAATTAAATTTTTTAGTGATATAGGCATTATCTAAATTTACTGAAATTTCGAAAATGATTTTAATTCTAAGGCTTTTTTTATTCGCAAGCTGTAGATAGCCTTAGCCGGATTTGGTAAAAGGTTTTGGAGATTTTGGTTATAAAAGCTCTAAAATATCTTATTCATTTGGATTTTAACTATCTTCGGTTTCAGCGCCGCTAATGAGAGTCTTGATTAGACGAAACGCACGTCTAGCGTACAAAATTTAATAGCATTCACAAGCGATATTGCAACTAAAATAGGATATTCTTACTTTGTGACGGACCTTATCTAAATCTATCCATGTACTTCGTGAGATGTGTATTGCTTTCATTTCCCGGTTTTGTAAAATTTTAATTATTGATTTGATATATCTTGCTGCTTGTTCTTTGCAGATGTTGACGAATGTAAGAGCTCCCCTTGTTTGCATAACGGTACATGTATAAACTTGCTAAATAGTTACAGTTGTCAGTGTGCCGAAGGATGGGTTGGAGTAAACTGTCAGTCATGTAAGTAGTCAGATTTAATAGTTGTTGTTAATAAAAATGGTGTATCCCTTAGGCTTGTAGGAAATATGTAATAGTAGCAAGAAGCTCTTACCACAGAGCGATTAAGGTCAAACAAATAACTAGTTCTATACGAGTTGGTAATCACTAAAAAATTTCGTGATTCATTCTGCTTTGCTTTCACGGTTTTGTTATTTGCTATGGATTTGTCTTGGTAATATCTTTCTGGTATTCTACCATTTGTTTTAATAATATGATAAGACATGTTGAGTTAATTGCACTTTAACGCTTCGCTCTTAAATGAAGGTAATAACAAAATACTGAACACCAAGGAAATTGTCAAAAAAGACAATCCACAAATCAAGGACCGCGAAATTAGCCATCTCAGAATCAACAACCAAAAATATAGCAACTTCAGCAATGTCCTGACTTGGTACAGGCATTTCAAAAGAAATGATGGGTTAAACCAGGTTTATGGAATGCCAAAGCAGATTAAAAGTTAATCCATTTAATCTTGCACATTTGCTTTTCAGGGTTGAATCATTGTTACTCATCCCCTTGTCTGAACGGAGGCCATTGTCATAGTAAATATAAAGGGTTCACATGCGACTGCCCTGATCAATGGCATGGGTACAGATGTGAATACAGGATAGCTGATAAAACTGACGTATGTCGTAGCTTTGCATACAGTGTCTGGCGCTTTGGTTTGTTTAATTGATTGATTAACTGGTGGGATGCTTAATTAACACCCAGCGAGCAGTATTTCAGCTTTATTTAGGACGAAAACAAGTTTACTAAATAATAAATCCAATTCATAAAATGGTATAAACTAAAGAGAAGTCAATGTAATATTGGATAGGGCGGAAATTTTGGAGCCATCTTGAACGTATTAGCCAGCTCTGTGGTGGATGGAGCACTAGAATCCAACCATAGCGCTAAAATAAAGACATACTTTATGCGATTACACTGCCAAACAAAAATAAAAAAAAAACATATCTGCCGAATCATTTAAAGCATTAATTTTTTTTGTAAATGATCTCGTGTACTTGTATTTTAGGTATGCAAGTATCTGGAATACACTGAATGCTTGTGTGTTACAAGTAAATTAGGGCAAGTGGAAAGGAAATCCTACACAGTATTGATTAGTGTAATAGGTCTCATTTCCGGTCTTCTTGGCAGTATCATACCATACATTATATGGCAACTTCTTAGTTGGCTCAAAGGAAGAAAGCCAAACAAGGTCGACTCAGTTCATTTAGAGGAAAGCACAAGTGTAAAGTTAATAGAACCAACGCCAAATGATTCTACTGATACACTTAAAGAAGAGACCACTGTTGAATCACATGATCCAATACACTGTAATTGTTTTGTGGACCACACTGGATATGACCATTTCCAGAGATATGACCCGTCAGATAATCGTTTCAAGTTTCATAATTGTCGGCATAAGAACATAAAGTGAAATAAAGTGAATCACCCTCTCAAGTCAAAATTGTCAAGCGCATCGTGAATATTTTCATTCATTTTTCCATATTAAGACACACGTTATTATCATTAGTTTTTGGACTAAATGTTTGATAAAATAAAACAACTACATATATATTAGATATCATTGACTGAATCTGTCATGACAAAATATTCTCAACTACAGATCATTGCTATGAAAGTGATTAAAAGTTGAACTATTAAAAACATAAGTTGAAAGAGACATCGTTGACAGGTAGAAAAATAACAGTTCAACTATATATATCAATTGACAAGATCCTGCGAAAAATAACAAAACACTCTAAATCTATTCTAAAGCAACAACTACAAAGCATTAGTTAGAGAAATTTCTTGCCTCAGATATTATTTAAAATTACTTTATTCCATTGATTATACTAAATAGTTCTTAATATTATTGTCATTATATACACATGGAAAAAACGTATTTCAAGACCACATATAAAATAAATACAAGACCTAAATTTTTAATTGTTTATGACTATTAAAGCTGATATGTCCAAATCCTGTTCTAAAATTGATGAAATTGGTCCACCCCAGCTGTCAAATGTTTACTGATGAGACGCAGGAATGTCCATCAGACAAATTGGTTTCAGTGTTTGCCACTTCCATTAATGATTGACCGCTAACGGCAAACTCTGTTAACACCTTCCAAAATTTGGAACACCACTAATAACATGACCGTGAAGAAATAGGGCTCTTGGTCAACCTAACATAATTGTTGAAAAGACGTTGTTTGCCTAACCGTGTGTTTTCATCAAGAACATCGCGGAGTACACTAATAGCTGTAGGTAACACTTTTTGAAATTTCAGTGTCACACAAGCTGTTACGACGTTTAACTTACATGGCAAAAACCAGAAAATTTCATTAAAGAGCATTAACTCTCACAGGGAGTTTTCCGACGACATTGCACTAAACGCGTGCTTGCAGGCCTTGTCATCCGGAGCATTTTTAAACGTTTACAATATCAATCTTATCTTGCAAATATTGTCAATTAAAGAAACCCATTAACAATGAAGGTAATAACAAAATACCGAACACCGATGAAACTGTCTAAACAGACAATCCACAAATCAAAGTCCGATTTGGAAGTCGTCACACAATAATGGACTAATTGAAAGTGCTGGTCAGTTTAATGTAAAGTGTTTCTCTTACCTGTTATAATTTTTGAAAATATTGACCAAAAGCAAGTGTTGACCTTTTCTAATTTTACTAACTGGTGACTATGTACATGGATCAACAACACCACGAACACAAATTAGAAACTAAGCACACTAGATAGATGTTGCCATGTTAACAACAAAAACAGTCCAACAAATGGTTTAGAGAAGAAGAATTTGTAAAGCGAATGACAGACAACAGACTACAGCCATTAGTTGTAAGGTAATAAATGTTATACTTTTATATGATCATTCGGGAATATAACTATATATATAATTTTTTTTTTTAAATATGGTATGATAGCGTAGTAAGCAGGCAACTTGTTCGGGAAATTAATTGTATATTTTGTATAAAAACCATAAATTTAATTAGAACTAATAATCATATCATCTTTTTTATATTTTGGGGGGCTTTTTATAACGAAAAAAACTACAAATTACGAAACTAATTTCAAATTGGCACAAATCAGAATCAACAAATGTAATCAACTTGATCCTCATTTTTTAGTACTTAACAAATGTGCAAAGTTTTAACAATATCAGTTTTTCAAGTAATCTTTTGAAAAAGGGACATTTTGACATTTTTTTTAATATGACTTACTCAAAAACAACAAAAGGATTTTGCTGAAAATTGAACATTATCTTCGTTTTATATTATTTAACATCTGTGCAAAATTGAAACAAAATCTGTCAATGCGTTTTCATCTGGAAGACATCGAGGACAGTCGGATGGACTCTCGTATCTATACGGAGGGTATAACATAATGCCCCCCCCCCTGTGGCAGGGTATAAAAATGACAAAAGGAACTGGCTTTGAATAGTCACATACAACATTATGTGGCATGGTTGAACCTGTTAAAAGGATTCAAAACCCTCCCTTTTTGTAATACCCTAAAAATATGCAGAAACGTATACTATTTATACCAAAACAAGTTTGGACACAGAAAAATGTCTCTCCTGCATTGAGCTTTAGTAAGGAAAACAATTACTTCATGAGCATCACATAAATAGCATTAATTTGTTATCATTTAAAATATAAAATGCATAGTTACAGAGAAACTTGCCCAATCCAAAAATTTTAACATAGTCGCTGGACCGAGAAATAGAGGTCAAGGTCAGGTGACACGTACCAAACAGTCATGTACTATTCACCATATATATAAACTATATATAAAAACATTGCCATCCTGCCATGCATGATTATAGAGAAACTGCCCTAATCGAAAAGCTTAAACATAGTCGCAGGACCTTAAAATTGAGGTCAATGTTAGGTGACATCTACCAGACAATTGAGGTCAATGTTAGGTGACATCTACCAGACAGTCATGTACTATTTATCAGCAACCTTTATGCTATATATTATCGTCGCAGAAGGGACCCAAACACCTGCAAACCACATAAATACAAACACGAGAAAACTATCCTGCAGAAAACAGAATGAATGCTTAGGGACTGAAAGACATGCACACGACATAAATACAAACACGAGACAAAAAATCCTGCAAAAAACAGAACAGAAGGGACCCAAACACCTGCACACCACATAAATACAAACACTAGACAAACAACCCTGCACAAAACAGAACAGAAGGGACCCAAACACCTGCACACCACATAAATACAAACACGAGACAAACAACCCTGCACAAAACAGAACAGAAGGGACCTAATACCTGCACACCACATAAAAACAAACACAAGACAAACACACCTGCACAAAAACAGAATGAATGCTAAGGGACTGAAAGACCTGCGCACCACAAAAATGCAAACACGAGACAAACAATCATGCACAATACAGAACAGAAGGGACCCAAACACCTGCACACCACATAAATACAAACACGAGACAAACAACCCTGCACAAAACAGCATGAATGCTAAGGGACTGCAAGACCTACACACCACATAAATACAAACACGAGACAAACAATCCTGCACAAAACAGAACAGAAGGGACCTAATACCTGCACACCACATAAAAACAAACACAAGACAAACACACCTGCACAAAAACAGAATGAATGCTAAGGGACTGAAAGACCTGCGCACCACAAAAATGCAAACACGAGACAAACAATTCTGCACAAAACAGAACAGAAGGGACCCAAACACCTGCACACTACATAAATACAAACACGAGACAAACACTGCACAAAACAGAATGAATGCTAAGGGACTGAAAGACCTGCACACCACATAAATACAAACACGAGACAAACACTGCACAAAACAGAATGAATGCTAAGGGACTGAAAGACCTGCACACGACATAAATACAAACACGAGACAAACAATTCTGCACAAAACAGAACAGAAGGGACCCAAACACCTGCACACGACATTAATACAAAACACGAGACAAACAACCCTGCACAAAACAGAATGAATGCTAAGGGACTGAAAGACATGCACACCACATAAAAACAAACACGAGACAAACAATTCTGCACAAAACAGAACAGAAGGGACCCAAACACCTGCACACGACATTAATACAAACACGAGACAAACAATTCTGCACAAAACAGAACAGAAGGGACCCAAATACCAGCACACCACATAAATACAAACACTAAACAAACAACCCTGCACAAAACAGAATGAATGCTAAGGGACTGAAAGACCTGCACACCACATAAAAACAAACACGAGACAAACAATTCTGCACAAAACAGAACAGAAGGGACCCAAACACCTGCACACGACATTAATACAAACACGAGACAAACAATTCTGCACAAAACAGAACAGAAGGGACCCAAATACCAGCACACCACATAAATACAAACACTAAACAAACAACCCTGCACAAAACAGAATGAATGCTAAGGGACTGAAAGACCTGCACACCACATAAAAACAAACACGAGACAAACAATTCTGCACAAAACAGAACAGAAGGGACCCAAACACCTGCACACGACATTAATACAAAACACGAGACAAACAACCCTGCACAAAACAGAATGAATGCTAAGGGACTGAAAGACCTGCACACCACATAAATACAAACACGAGACAAACACTGCACAAAACAGAATGAATGCTAAGGGACTGAAAGACCTGCACACCACATAAATACAAACACGAGACAAACACTGCACAAAACAGAATGAATGCTAAGGGACTGAAAGACCTGCACACCACATAAATACAAACACGAGACAAACACTGCACAAAACAGAATGAATGCTAAGGGACTGAAAGACCTGCACACCACATAAATACAAACACGAGACAAACACTGCACAAAACAGAATGAATGCTAAGGGACTGAAAGACCTGCACACCACATAAATACAAACACGAGACAAACACTGCACAAAACAGAATGAATGCTAAGGGACTGAAAGACCTGCACACCACATAAATACAAACACGAGACAAACACTGCACAAAACAGAATGAATGCTAAGGGACTGAAAGACCTGCACACCACATAAATACAAACACGAGACAAACACTGCACAAAACAGAATGAATGCTAAGGGACTGAAAGACCTGCACACCACATAAATACAAACACGAGACAAACACTGCACAAAACAGAATGAATGCTAAGGGACTGAAAGACCTGCACACCACATAAATACAAACACGAGACAAACACTGCACAAAACAGAATGAATGCTAAGGGACTGAAAGACCTGCACACCACATAAATACAAACACGAGACAAACACTGCACAAAACAGAATGAATGCTAAGGGACTGAAAGACCTGCACACCACATAAATACAAACACGAGACAAACACTGCACAAAACAGAATGAATGCTAAGGGACTGAAAGACCTGCACACCACATAAATACAAACACGAGACAAACACTGCACAAAACAGAATGAATGCTAAGGGACTGAAAGACCTGCACACCACATAAATACAAACACGAGACAAACACTGCACAAAACAGAATGAATGCTAAGGGACTGAAAGACCTGCACACCACATAAATACAAACACGAGACAAACACTGCACAAAACAGAATGAATGCTAAGAGACTGAAAGACCTGCACACGACATAAATACAAACACGAGACAAACAATTCTGCACAAAACAGAACAGAAGGGACCCAAACACCTGCTCACGACATTAATACAAACACGAGACAAACAACCCTGCACAAAACAGAATGAATTCTAAGGGACTGAAAGACATGCACACCACATAAAAACAAACACGAGACAAACAATTCTGCACAAAACAGAACAGAAGGGACCCAAACACCTGCACACGACATTAATACAAACACGAGACAAACAATTCTGCACAAAACAGAACAGAAGGGACCCAAATACCAGCACACCACATAAATACAAACACGAGACAAACACTGCACAAAACAGAATGAATGCTAAGGGACTGAAAGACCTGCACACCACATAAATACAAACACGAGACAAACACTGCACAAAACAGAATGAATGCTAAGGGACTGAAAGACCTGCACACCACATAAATACAAACACGAGACAAACACTGCACAAAACAGAATGAATGCTAAGGGACTGAAACACCTGCACACCACATAAATACAAACACGAGACAAACAACCCTGCACAAAACAGAATGAATGCTAAGGGACTGAAAGACCTGCACACCACATAAATACAAACACGAGACAAACACTGCACAAAACAGAATGAATGCTAAGGGACTGAAAGACCTGCACACCACATAAATACAAACACGAGACAAACACTGCACAAAACAGAATGAATGCTAAGAGACTGAAAGACCTGCACACGACATAAATACAAACACGAGACAAACAATTCTGCACAAAACAGAACAGAAGGGACCCAA
Source organism: Limnoperna fortunei (assembly GCA_944474755.1). Taxonomy (NCBI): domain Eukaryota; kingdom Metazoa; phylum Mollusca; class Bivalvia; order Mytilida; family Modiolidae; genus Limnoperna; species Limnoperna fortunei. The sequence continues at coordinate 107,368,901 of OX104113.1, read as the reverse complement.
ACACCTGCTCACGACATTAATACAAACACGAGACAAACAACCCTGCACAAAACAGAATGAATTCTAAGGGACTGAAAGACATGCACACCACATAAAAACAAACACGAGACAAACAATTCTGCACAAAACAGAACAGAAGGGACCCAAACACCTGCACACGACATTAATACAAACACGAGACAAACAATTCTGCACAAAACAGAACAGAAGGGACCCAAATACCAGCACACCACATAAATACAAACACTAAACAAACAACCCTGCACAAAACAGAATGAATGCTAAGAGACTGAAAGACCTGCACACCACATAAATACAAACACGAGACAAACAATTCTGCACAAAACAGAACAGGAGGGACCCAAACACCTACACACTACATAAATACAAACACGAGACAATCGATCCTGCACAAAACAGAACAGAAGGGACCCAAACACCTACACACTACATAAATACAAACACGAAACAATCAATCCTGCACAAAACAGAACAGAAGGGACCCAAATACCAGCACACCACATAAATACAAACACGAGACAAACACTGCACAAAACAGAATGAATGCTAAGAGACTGAAAGACCTGCACACGACATAAATACAAACACGAGACTAACAATCCTGCACAAAACAGAACAGAAGGGACCCAAATACCAGCACACCACATAAATACAAACACGAGACAAACAACCCTGCACAAAACAGAATGACTGCTTAGGGACTGAAAGACATGCACACCACATAAAAACAAACACGAAACAAACAATTCGGCATTAAACAGAACAGAAGGGACCCAAACACCTGCACAAAACAGAATGAATGCTAAGGGACTGAAAGACATGTGCACCACAAATACAAACACGAGACAAACAATCAAATACCTCTACTTGAAGTAAAAAGACTAAAGGAAACGCAAACGGAGAAATGATACAAATAATAAAGAAACACACCTTTTGCGACTAGTTTATTTCTTTTGTTTATGTAAAATATACTTATATTTCAACCATGCCTTGTTTTTATATAAGTTCGTGTTCATACATACATATATGTACATTGTTAGCAAGTACGTGTAATTGACTGTAATGTACATGCAGTATGGTTCAATGCAATAAATATACTTACTGACAAAGAAATATCAAGATCATAGACTGCCTAAGGACCAGTGTATGGACAGATGTTTTATTATGACCCTTGCTTTTCAGATCATATCCTAGCCTGTGGGCAGTCCATAAATTGTGCAATTATGATTACTCCATAAGTATGATACCTTTTAAATACTGCATAGAAAAAAAATACTATACAAACATTGTCGCATTGTGAATTTTATATATGATGTCATAAAACAACATTGATTTGTACAAAAAAACTCCATAAAATTTGTAATATTTTAATTGTATTACTATCAACAAAACAATGACCAGTAGTAGAAAGTAATGGTAACTGGTAGCATATTAGAAAAATAAAAGCAAACAGCTAATCACCTATATAAACCTTTATATATGACCAATTCTGTGTATTTATTAAATAACTTGATTACCTATATTGCACAATAAGAAACAATAAATTACAATCATAAATTTCAAAATATATAGGGTCTACAAATAAAATATGTTATTTAAATAATAAATACCCAAATAGAAATATATAATGTACCCTTTATGTTGAAATTATCTACAGGCGAGACATTGTTTACAAAAATATCCTGACTGTTTACTAATACTTAAGTTTCCTTAATTCCAAAAGTCACAATTCCCCATTACCAGATTTCTTATTAATAATGTGCAATTATAATTGAATACTAAATATTTCTTAAATATGCCGCTATTGTTGAGTCACATGGTAATGGTATCTTTACCGCTAGTGTTCAGTCACATGGTAATCGTATGTTTACCACTAGTGTCAAGTCACATGGTAATGGTATCTTTACCGCTAGTGTTCAGTCACATGGTAATCATATGTTTACCACTAGTGTCAAGTCACATGGTAATCGTATCTTTACCACTAGAGTCAAGCCACATGGTTATCATATCTTGTCAAGCATGCTTAGATTTTTTACTTGTCAAACTTGAAAACTGTATCTGCATATCAGATGCAAAATCTACAATTTGATATTGTTCTCTTGTATGGACCAAATGGGAACAATATTGTTCAACATGTACTAAACAAAATTTTTTTTTGTATTCAAAATCATTACCAGTAAAATGAAATTAAAAAAACCCCTATGTTTCAACTGTTACTGTTTTTTAATTTATGATCTAATTCAAGTTTGGAAATTTGTATGTGAAAAAATGATGTTTTGCTTACCAACCAATGAGAGCCAAGAGTCATAAAACAGCATTTGCATACACATATTTAGATATACACACACCAAAGTAAAAACAAAAACAAACATGAGTAACCTGAACCCACACATAACTCATGAGTGAACTCAGGTGCTTCAATGAGTCTAACTTGTGAAGTTTGCTTTATTTTTGTGTGTATAATTTTGGCACTTACAATAAAGGCACTGAATAAACCAAAATAACCTGGCACATGCTTCAGAATACAAGAGCATTCACAGTCTGCAGGAACAGCAGATAGAGTGTTATTTTCCTTTGAAACAAGTTTCTGTTGGTAAAATCATGTTCATTATAAAAAAACTCTTCATCAATTCTTAATACAATATAAGGTGGAATGGGATTAAGATCAGGCTTAAGTACAAAAGTGTGACAGTTTACTATAGTTAAGTTACAGCTGAAATGTTTGTTCAAGTCAATGGACACACAATATTTTACATTCAAATAAAAAATATGGCGACATTCATGTATTATGAAAGACACTGATATGTTATAATCATTTCTCAAAAACATAATGTGACTTTTTTTTTAAGTTTAAGACATTTAGAACTTTGCCTATTAGTATTCTTGGTAAAATATTACAGTAAAACAATATAAGATAACAGGCATAAATAATCAGATCTATTTGATCAACTGACAACCTTACAAGTCTGTATAAACACACAACCTCTAACATGAGTACCTGAAAGTCTGTAACAACACATGGACACAAACCGTAACATGTGATATTTTGATTTGACATTTTTAACTCTTCTCTTATATTCAAGTCAATAAAATACACAAAAATCAACTAGTACCAGTAAAAGTTTGGATTATTAAATAACCAATCTGTCAATAAATAAGTAAATAAATTAACCAATTTTAACATGAATTAAGAAATCCCATGATTCTCTCCACATCAAGCCTTTGATCTCTTGAGGCGTTAAGTCAGTATTACCATATGTAAACACAGACAGCTGATAGAAACTGTAAACAGTACATAACACTAATCCTAGCACTATATACTTTATTGTTGTAGGTAACATTGGGAATCTGAAACAGAAATGTAAACCAATACAGAATAGGACCAGGGAGCTGTTGAATTTACATTTAAAAGAAATACATTACTACAATATGACAACAAGTTTTCAATACATGCTTGTCACACAAATGACTTTCTCTACTTACAAACAGATGGTCTATTAAGTTGTCCATGTCAACAATATTAATATAACACAGGGGAGACAACTCTATCGACAGTATATACTGACCTGTAAGACACTACAAACAGATGGTCTATTAAGTTGTCCATGTCAACAATATTAATATAACACAGGGGAGACAACTCTATCGACAGTATATACTGACCTGTGAGACACAAACAGATATTAACAATTTATATCTAACATAGGGGAGATAACCCTCTTGACATTATAAATGTACCTGTGAGACACTACAAACAGATGGTCTATTTAAGCTGTGGATACCAACAATTTATATCTTACATGAGACAACCCTATAGACAGTAAATATTCCTGATTTAGAAATAGCTCTTACAATTGATGACCAACTCTTTTTTGAAATACTTCTAATGGAAATAAGGGGAAAAACAATTTCTTATAGTTGTTTTAAAAAAAATCAAGAAAAAAATTATGAACTAGAGGCTCCCAGGAGCCTGTATCGCTCACCTGAACCTGAAACCAAACAACCCTTTTTTATCCAGCTTTTCTTTGCTATAAGGAATTGCCCAACACTTCTGCAAAAATCATTAATTTTGACCTTTTAAGGGAAATAACTCCTATAAGGAGGATCTTTTGATGGTTAGAGGGAGAAGGGAGGTTCACTTCAAATTTGCTGTACCTGTTATACTTTTTTAACTATCAGTCGAAAACTCCCTCAACCCCCCCCCCCCCCCTTTTTTAATTTTTTCTATTTTAATCCAATGTAGCTATGAAGGTAGTCAGGTGTCATGATTTGCACAATTTTGGTAGAGGACATCCTAAAGATGATGTGTGCAATGTTTCAAAGCAGTCCTTTCATTGGTTTAAGAGGAGAAGATTTTTTAAAATCAAGTAAAATTGATTAAAAAAATGTTCAAGGAGAATAATTCCTAAACGGTTCATCAGACAATCTTGACCCTAAAGTCATTTTTGTAGCCCTCATAGAGCAGAACAATTAAGCAATGCTAACTTTTTCTCTAGTTCTAATAATTTTCAAGATTTTGAGGCAAAAATGTCAAAAATAATCAATTTCGACAATTAAAGGGCAATAACTCCTATAAGGAGTCATCATACAACTTCAACCCAATGGAGTGTTTCGTAGAGCTTTTGATGCAGATGAAGGCATGTCTCTTCGGTTTTCCTGTATCTGTTACACTTTTTTAAATATAAGCCAAAAACTGTATTTTACCGCCCTCCCCCCCCATCCTATTTTTAGCCATGGTGGCCATGTTGGTTAATCTGCAGCCATGGTAGGTGCAAACTTGGTTGAGGACATTTGACAGATGATGTGTACAAAGTTTCAAAGCAGTACTTTCAGTTGTTTCAGAGGAGAAGATTTTAAAAAATCAATTAAAACCGATTAAAAAAAACAGTTCAAGGGGAATAACTCTTAAACGGTTAATCAGACAATCTTGACCCTTAAGTCATATTTGTAGCCCTCATAGAGCAGAACAATTAAGCAATGCTAACTTTTTCTCTAGTTCTAATAATTTTCAAGATTTTGAGGCAAAAATGGCAAAAATCATCAATTTTGACAATTAAAGGGCAATAACTCCTACAAGGAGTCATCATACAACTTTGACCCAATGGAGTGTTTTGTAGAGCTTTAGATGCTGAAGAAGGAAGGTCTGTTCGGTTTTCCTGTATCTGTTATACTTTTTGAACTATAAGCAAAAAACTGTATTTTGACCCCTCTGTTCTATTTTTAGCCATGGCGGCCATGTTGGTTGGTCTGAGGCCATGATTTGGGCAAACTTGGTAGAGGGCATTTTACTGATGATGTATGCAAAGTTTCAAAGCAATCCCTTCAGTGGTTTTGGAGGAGAAGATTTTTGAAGAAAAGTTAACGACGACGACGACGGCGACGCCGACGACGACGGACAACGACGGACGCCAAGTGATGGCAATAGCTCACGTGACCCTTCGGGTCAGGTGAGCTAAAAAGAGTTGATCAATAATATACTAAAAAAGGAAGAAAATCAAGGTAAAGATAATGTCAACATAGATGATATCAATGCCAAAAAGAAAGAACTTCAAGATATACGACAAAAAAAATTACAAGGAAGTATAATAAGATCAAAAGCTCAGTGGATTATTGAGGGGGAAAAACCATCTAAATATTTTTGTTCTCTCGAATCAAGAAATTTTACAAATAAAATAATTCCAAAAATCCAGAAAGAAAATGGAACTATTATTGAAAAGCAAGAACGTGAAACAATTTTATATGGAGCTTTACTCAAAAGGCAATAATTCAGTAAATTTTGAAAAACTTGACAATCATTTGAAAGATACAAATGTACCAAAATTATCTAAAATCGAGTCAGACCAATTAGAAGGTCTAATTACCCTTCAAGACGCCTCAAGTGTGCTTAAAAACATGAAAAACCAAAAAAGCCCTGGATCATCAGGTTTCACTACAGAATTTTTTAAAGTATTTTGGAAACCTCTTGGCACCTTTTTAATAAGATCAGTCAATCATGGTTTTGAAAGTGGGCAGTTGTCAGTGACTCAAAGACAAGGTATTATTACTTGCTTACCTAAGGGAGATAAACCAAGACAGTTTGTGCAAAACTGGAGACCTATCACCCTTCTAAATACATCATATAAAATTGTTTCGGGGGTTATTGCAAACCGCATTAAATACTGTTTACAAAAACTAATTGACCCTGACCAAACAGGCTTTGTGCTAGGTAGATATATTGGAGAAAATAAATGGTTACTCTATGATTTGATGCAAATGACAGAAGACAAAAATATCCCAGGTCTACTCCTATTTATCGATTTTGAAAAAGCATTTGACTTGATATCTTGGCAATTTATACAAAAAGTTCTGCAGTTTTTTAATTTTGGTACATCAATACAACCAGAGGCTCTTAAGAGCCTGTATCGCTCACCTGATTTTATAGGAAATGAAGATGGCATTTCCCTGATGTTAAAGTTAGTCCTGTAATTTTCAATAAACTTTAATTAGGACCATCCAAACAATATTACTAGAAAGCTTTGTTTCATTGGTTAACCGGTTGTATAGAGAAGATTTTTTTTATTTGCCCATAGGGTCCAATGTTAAACTAAGTCCTGCGGCGGTGGTGGCCATTTTGAATTTCCAATTGCCATAAAAAACATAAACTTTATAAAGGACCATCCAAACAATATTGCTAGTAAGTTTTTGTTTCAATTGATTAACCGGTTTCAGAGAAGAAGCCTTTAAAAACTTTTTCCCATAGGGTCCTATGTTAAACTAAGTCCTGCGGTAGCGGCCATTTTGAATTTCCAATTGCCATAAAAAACATAAACTTTATAGAGGACCATCCAAACAATATTGCTAGTAAGTTTTTGTTTCCATTGATTAACCGGTTTCAGAGAAGAAGCCTTTAAAAACTTTTTCCCATAGGGTCCTATGTTAAACTAAGTCCTGCGGTAGCGGCCATTTTGAATTTCCAATTGCCATAAAAAACATAAACTTTATAGAGGACCATCCAAACAATATTGCTAGTAAGTTTTGTTTTGATTGGTTAAACGGTTTCAGAGAAGAAGCCCTTTTAAACTTTTTTCTCATAGGGTTGAATGTTAAACCAAGTCCTGCGGTGACGGCCATTTTGAATTTCCGATTGGGATAAAAAAACATTAACTTTATAGAGGACCATCCAAACAATATTGCTAGTAAGTTTTGTTTCCATTGGTTGACCGGTTTCAGAAAAGAAGCCTTTCAAACTTTTTCCCATAGGGTCCTATGTTAAATTAAGTCCTGCGGTGGCAGCCATTTTGAATTTCCAATTGCCATAAAAAACACAAACTTTATAGAGGACCATCTAAACAATATTGCTAGTAAGTTTTTGTTTCCATTGATTAACCGGTTTCAGAGAAGAAGCCTTTTAAAACTTTTTCCCATAGGGTTCTATGTTAAACTAAGTCCTGCGGTGGCGGCCATTTTGAATTTCCAATTCCCATCAAAAACACAAACTTTATAGAGGACCATCCAAACAATATTGCTAGTAAGTTTTGTTTTGATTGGTTAAACGGTTTCAGAGAAGAAGCCCTTTTAAACTTTTTTCCCATAGGGTCCTATGTTAAACTAAGTCTTGAGGTGGCGGCCATATTGGTTTACCAATCAAAATAAAAAACACAAACTTTGTAAAGGTCCATCCAATGAACATTATGGCCAAGTTTGGTTTCAATTGGCCAAGTGGTTTCAGAGAAGAAGATTAAAATGTAAAAAGTTTACAGACGCCGACGACGACGACGACGACGACGACGACGACGGACGCAAAGTGATAACAATAGCTCACATGACCCTTTGGGTCAGGTGAGCTAAAAATGGGTTCACATATTTTATACAAACATAATCTCTGCTGTAAACCAGGGTGGTAATTTGTCAGAATTTTTTGAAATTCAGAGGGGTTGTCGCCAGGGGGACCCCCTTTCTCCATTTTTATTTATTCTATGTGCAGAGATTCTAGCTATAAAACTACGACCAAACAGCAATATTCAAGGTTTAAAAAGTGTTAATATAGAGAATAAACTCTCTCAGTTTGCTGATGATACTGCTATTATCCTTGATGGTTCAGAAATATCTTTAAAGGAAACAATGAAAGAACTAAAACATTTTGGAGAAATATCTGGTTTAAAAATAAATTTTAGTAAGACTCAGGTAGTATGGATAGGTAGTATGAAGTTTAGAAAAAAAAAAATTATGTCCGGAATTAAATCTTGCATGGGGTAAGAACACTTTTACATATTTGGGAATTGACTTCAATCTAGATATGTCAAAAATGATCAAAATGAACTACGACAAAAAAATAGCTGAAATCAGTGCCCGTTTAAATAGTTGGAGTAAAAGAAATCTAACCCCCATTGGCAGAATAACAATTATCAAAACTTTAGCCATCCGAAAACTAGTACAACTCTTTTCAGTTCTTCCAAATCCAGATAAGTACATTTCTGATACAAATTCATTATTTTTTAACTTTATTTGGCAAAAACCCATTGGAAAAGTCAAACGAGACACATTAACGAAATATTACTGTGAAGGTGGATTAAAGATGATTAATTTAAAAGCATTTATGAACTCAATAAAGGCAACATGGATTCGAAGACTCAGATACAATAATAAACTTCAAGATATAATAAAATCTTTTGATATAATTCTATTCATGCTGTAATTTTTAAGTGTTTTGATTGGATAAAAACACTTAAATGGTGTCTTCTCAGATAATTTATATATCGATATTTCCTCTGAGCAGACTACTTTCAGTATCCAATGTAAACAAGATGGCATCTTCCTAGCGTATCGTTAGGGAGAGGGGATAATGTTTTCTCTGCCCCAATGATTTCCAATTAAATCGATTGAGATTTCAAATAAAATATAATATAATTACAATTTAGTATTTCATTTTGTTTTTTTTCCTATCAATATCTACAGAACCGCGATTCCTTTGGTACTATGTTTTGCAAATACCTACACTTTCCTGCCTAGGTACGTTTTGAGGTCTAGATGGGTTTCTGTAACTGTTTTTGCTGTTTTAAAAATCGTAATGATTATTTCACAGAATTATAAGGATTAAACAATGTGTTTTAGGAAATTATCAATGTGTAAATTCCGGCGACTCCCTCACAAACTTGACATAAAGTCCTTCGGACTTTATTTAGTTTGTGAGTGAGTCGCCGGAGTTTACACATTGATAATTTCCTAAAACTCAGTGTTTAATCCTATAATAAATTTTGAAGAACTACTGGAAACAGGAATTGAAAATATAAAAAAAAAAAACATACAAAAAAAATGTGTCAATCCCTTTTGGATAGATGTCCTAAATATGTGGATAGATATTCTGAATGCAAAAGAAAACCTTTATTGGGAAGATTTTTTGATGTCACCAATATGGTATTATAAAAATGTAAGAATTGGTGGTAGATGTGTTTTCTACAAAGAATGGTTCTAAAAAGAAGTAAAAATTATAAATGATCTTGTGGATGAAACAGGTACATTTCTATCATTGGAAAAGCTACAAAAAAGATTTAGTATTCAATCAAATTATCTGACATATTATGGATTAACCCAATGTCTTAATAATCTATCAGAAAAACACAAGAAAAGCGTAAATGATCCCCCCAAAATATATCCATATAAACCACAAAATATTTCTATTTTTCTTAAGAACAAGAAAGGATCAAAAGATTTCTATAAAGTCTTAATGAATGTCCATTCAGCATGTTCAGAACCTACAAATAAAGATAAACTAGTACACCTGTTCCAGTTCAATGAATCAGATATTAAAAACATATATAATCTGCCTTTAAAGTTACAGGTAACTCCCAACTTCAATGGTTCCAATATAAAATAAATCATTTAGTTCTTACTACTAGCTCATTTTTAGCAAAAATTAAAATTAAAACAAATCCTTTTTGTATTTTATGTGGAAAGCAGCCAGAAACAATAACCCACCTTCTATGGGAATGCAAAAAAGTTCAGTTATTATTAGAAAACTTTGAAAAGTGGCAAATGGAAATGATACACTTCCCACTGAAGTGACTGAACTATAATATGAAATCTTTTATGTTTGGAATACTCAACTCAAAGAACTCTAAAGTGCATAACCTAATTATATTGAAAATTAAACACTATATTTACACATGCCAATGCCTTGAAAAACCACTATCTCTACAAGGACTCCTAAATTCTATTATAAATTTATACCAGACAGAAAAATATGCTGCATTGCTTGCACTAAACATAGATATTTTCCACAAAGAATGGAATATTTGGCACACTCTTTTCAAGACTGACTGATGCTCAACAGTACATGACTATACACTCAGATTGAAATTTGCATCTCTATTGGTAGCACCGTTTGGGAAACAAATATGTGACAAAAATTTTTCCTGCTCCCCACCCCCCCCCCTTTTTCTTCCAATTAAGCTTCTGTTATTCTCCTTTTAATGCTGAACAAAAATCCCAGAGCACTTATAATAATACAATTTACAATTAAAGATTACAAATACCTACCTATTTTACATGTATGTGTGTAAATACAATTACTATATGTGTATACATCTAGATTTATATATGTGTATTGTGTATCAGTTTATTGTCAACATGAGTATTATGATATTTGTATACTTGTAATTGCTTTGGAAAAAACTAATAAATATTTAAAAAAAAGATATTTAAGTTGTCGATATCAACAATTTATATCTAACATAGGGGAGACAACATACTAGACACTATAAATGTACCTGTGAGACACTACAAACAGATGGTCTATTTAAACTGTCGATACTAACAATTTATATCTAACATAGGGGAGATAACCCTCTCGATAGTATAAATGTACCTGTGGGACACTACAAACAGATGGTCTATTTAAGCTGTGGATACCAACAATTTATATCTAACATAGGGGAGATAACCCTCTAGACAGTATAAATGTACCTGTGATACACTACAAACAGATGGTCTATTTAAGCTGTGGATACCAACAATTTATATCTAACATGAGACAACCCTATTGACAGTACATACTGACCTGTGAGACACTACAAACAGATGGTCTATTTAAGTTGTCGACAGCGACAATTTATATCTAACATAGGGAAATAACCCTCTAGACAGCATGTACTGACCTGTGAGACACTACAACAGATGGTCTATTTAAGCTGTCGATATTAACAATTTATATCTAACATAGGGAAATAACCCTCTAGACAGCATGTACTGACCTGTGAGACACTACAAACAGATGGTCTATTTAAGTTGTCGACAGCGACAATTTATATCTAACATAGGGAAATAACCCTCTAGACAGCATGTACTGACCTGTGAGACACTACAACAGATGGTCTATTTAAGCTGTCGATATTAACAATTTATATCTAACATAGGGGAGATAACCCTCTAGACAGTATGTACTGACCTGTGAGATACTACAAACAGATGATCTATTAAAGCTGTTGCTGCCAACAATTTATATATAACACACGGAAGATAGCTATGTAAAAATAAGGTGCTGTCTGTCAGAAAAAATGGAAGATAATTCAAGAAATATCCACCAACAAGTAGTTCTCCAACAAAAACAAAATGGTTCCATTCACCTGAAAAAAGAAATGAAATATAAAATTCTCTGTAAATTATGTTATTAGTTTTATCTGTGGTAAAATTGTTCTACAAAATCAAGTGCTTGAAGCAGGATAATAAATATCTTATAATTTCAGATCCAATTATTTAAAAAACTGTTTTCGTAATTACAGGAAAATGCTTTTTTGTCACAACTTTAATATTCTTCAGAAAACATCTGTTTAATCATTACATACCTCCTGTAAGATCAAACCATCCTCTTCTTCTCCTTAACAAATAGAAGACCAGTAAAGCTGAGTAACCCAAAACAGAAAGAGTTCCTAGGTACCAGACAACTGGGTTACCAATCAGATGTATCTGTGCCTAGTAACAATAAATTATACCAACATAATTACAATTGGATGCAATCAGATAAAACTTTGCATAAACACCATCAGTGTACAAATAAAATAAGATTCATCAGTGTACAAACACATTGATATTAAACATTGTACTAACTGCATAAACGTATGTGTATGTAGTAACCAGGTCCACCTCAATAGTTTGTGATGTAGTAACCAGGTCCACCTCAATGGTTTGTGTCCTTGTAACCAGGTCCACCTCAATGGTTTGTGTCCTTGTAACCAGGTCCACCTCAATGGTTTGTGATGAAGTAACCAGGTCCACCTCAATGGTTTGTGTCCTTGTAACCAGGTCCACCTCAATAGTTTGTGATGAAGTAACCAGGTCCACCTCAATGGTTTGTGTCCTTGTAACCAGGTCCACCCCAATGGTTTGTGATGAAGTAACCAGGTCCACCTCAATGGTTTGTGATGAAGTAACCAGGTCCACCTCAATGGTTTGTGTCCTTGTAACCAGGTCCACCTCAATGGTTTGTGTCCTTGTAACCAGGTCCACCTCAATAGTTTGTGATGAAGTAACCAGGTCCACCTCAATGGTTTGTGATGTAGTAACCAGGTCCACCTCAATGGTTTGTGTCCTTGTAACCAGGTCCACCTCAATGGTTTGTGTCCTTGTAACCAGGTCCACCTCAATGGTTTGTGTCCTTGTAACCAGGTCCACCTCAATGGTTTGTGTCCTTGTAACCAGGTCCACCTCAATAGTTTGTGATGAAGTAACCAGGTCCACCTCAATGGTTTGTGATGAAGTAACCAGGTCCACCTCAATGGTTTGTGTCCTTGTAACCAGGTCCACCTCAATAGTTTGTGATGAAGTAACCAGGTCCACCTCAATGGTTTGTGTCCTTGTAACCAGGTCCACCTCAATGGTTTGTGTCCTTGTAACCAGGTCCACCTCAATGGTTTGTGTCCTTGTAACCAGGTCCACCTCAATGGTTTGCGTCCTTGTTAATTTCTAGCTGTTAAACATGAAGTAACCAGGTCCACCTCAATGGTTTGTGATGAAGTAACCAGGTCCACCTCAATGGTTTGTGCCCTTGTAACCAGGTCCACCTCAATGGTTTGTGTCCTTGTAACCAGGTCCACCTCAATGGTTCGTGATGAAGTAACCAGGTCCACATCAATGGTTTGTGATGAAGTAACCAGGTCCACCTCAATGGTTTGTGTCCTTGTTAATTACTAGCTGTTTAACAATACTTACATTACTGTTAGAATTCATCCAATATGCCACATTTTTATCCACAAACAGCCATTCCATTGGGTTTATACTATATATATATATATCCTAATACTTACGTTACTGTTAGAACTCATCCAATATGCCACATTTTTATCCATAAACGGCCATTCCATTGGTTCTGTACTATATTTATGTTCCATTTCCTCAGCCTTTCCAAGTAACATCTTTAACTGTAGCTCTGTAAACTTAGTCCAGAAGGACAAATGTGTGGGTTCTAGTGGGATCATTTCACTTTGGGCTAGCTCTCTAGCCTGTTCCTCTTTTTCTACACCTGTTAATGTAATAAATATGACAATGCCAAATTTGCTGCTACTGAAACAAAAATTTATTGATTGATTCGTTCTGATAGTTGAATATGGTATTACAATTTTTCAGTTACCCAACGAAGTGAATTTTTCAGTAATTTGGTTATATCAACAGAAGGCCAGTTTTAAGGTAACAATGTTGCATATCATAGGCCTAACAACCCATCATAGAGTTTAATACAAGAAGTGCATAAAACTAGAGGAGTTCCAAAATCAAATATAAACACAAAAAACCTTGAGCAGCCAACATCAATAAATTTACTAGATGAGATGATATTGTGGGATTGCTATCTGTGGGCCAAGCTTAGAAAATTGTAAGAACAGACAGATGTTAACACTTGCTAAATATCCAAAGCCTACCTTAAAAGAGAAAAATACTTTTAAGCCCAGACACGAATTTTTAATTTCAGGAATCAATAACGCAAATCAAAAAGGTCACTAACCAATGGTACACAACACATCACCTTGAAATTATCCACCCACATGCCAAATATTAAAACCCTATCACAAAAGATATAGCCAGCACAGAATTTGTTATGGACATATTGACACACTGATCACTACAGACACAAATTTGTCATTTCAGGAATCAATAACTTATATCAAAGGTCACTACGGATATACTGACACACCATCCCAAAGGAACCTGAATTACCAGGTGTCCAAATGGCTACAAATGTAAAATTAAACTCAATGAAACAGAACATTGTATCAACAAGCGCATCTGCATATCATGAACTAACAATTAATTGGACAGTGAAACTTCTCTACACCCACCCCCACTGGCCGGTTTACAGAGGTGGACAGTTTATTGAAATCTCCATGATTTTCAGTTTACCGCCATTGAAATAACAGACCTATCAGGGTCCTTAATCAACTTTACCTTATAACTAAGGGATAATTCTTCACATTTACATTTTTCTGGTCGAGTGAATTTTTGACATCAGTAATAAAAAAGTGGGTTTTTATTTCACTTCATAGCAGGTTTCCTTTGTAAGAAATTAAAACTTCAATTGCAATACTGCTGAAAAGTGTTCATTTTTGCAAAAATACAGTGAAGCCTTAGTACAATGACATTTGATTTAACTGAATATTCAACATCCGACATGATTTCTGTGGGAACAAAGGTGTCCACATGTGTTTATGCTTGATACAATGACAAATTTGGTTTCCGACTCCAACTGCCTATGTCGGTAACAAATATACCTAAGCAAGCATAAAATTTGTTTAAACGACAAATTATCAAGATTAAGCTGTGAAAGATTATCTTTGTCTAGAGTACTGATTGTTTTAACGGTTGATTGCACAGGTGTCATTAACCTTGTGTGACGTTTCCGTTACAAAACAAATCGATGATAGGGATATCCAGATGAAATATGCTATCACTAAACTGTTGGCAGATCTAGTCAGTGACATCCTAAGGACCAAAAACAAATGGTGACAACAAGCTACGCCAAAGAGTTGGGAAGCAGGAAAACATAGAGAAAGCCCTATTCATGTGGTTTTCTTACATCAGGTCACATAATGCAATCAACATCAACAACATGTTGATAGAAAAGGCAAAGTCATTTGGTACTAAACACAACATCAACGACTTCCAATACTTAAAATGGTGGTTACAGAAATTAAAGAAGCGACATGTCATTCGAAGCAATACAGCACATGGTCAATCTGACAGTGCCAATATGAATGCAGTTACAGAGAAGTGCACAACTTCAATATGACCTATTTGCAAATGATCGCAACAATTTTTATAACATGGACAAACTGTGTTGTTTTACAAACTTTTACCAAACTCTACACCAGCTACAGGCCCTATCTATGGTAAAAAGAAACAGAAAGACAGACTTACAGTTGCTTTATGTTCAAACTCAACAGGCACAGACAAACTTACTTCATTATTCATAGGAAAAAGTGCAAGACCCAGATGCTTTGGCAAGAGGTTCAACCCAGCTGTCTATGTTACCTACACTTACAACAAGAAAGCCTGGATGACGACAGAAATCTTCCAAGATTGGTTAACCAAGTTTGAATGCCGTATGCGACTTGCCAGACGAAAAGTCATCCTATTTCTAGATAACGCCACCAGCCACTCAGAAGATGGATTCAACTTAGCCATTTCAACGTCAGATTTCTGCCACCGAACATCCCAAATCCAACCAATATAAAGATAAGATGCAGATAAAGATCAAAAAATTATATTTAATAAGCAACAAAATTCAATGATTTTAATTAATGTTTTGTTTGCAATCC
Source organism: Limnoperna fortunei (assembly GCA_944474755.1). NCBI lineage: Eukaryota > Metazoa > Mollusca > Bivalvia > Mytilida > Modiolidae > Limnoperna > Limnoperna fortunei. The sequence continues at coordinate 107,353,101 of OX104113.1, read as the reverse complement.
ATAATTCATTATCTTGCACAAAGATATACTTAATTGTCATACACGTGTGTTATACAGTCATCATGTGTAAAGGTACACAAAACACGTTACTTTATAGCTACTCACTATACACACCTGAACCAGTCAATGTATGACTTTAAATTATGTAATGATGTCCTGTTTTATCAGTGATTTATGACAGGTAAATTTTAAACTGGCCTGTAATGTGGGGTGAAATTTACTTTTCTGAATGTGCGGTTTGGAGAAGTTTCACTGTATACCAGCTAACAATAACAGTCTGTATAAAGGACCACAAAGAGATGTTGGTCTGTATTTGTAGAAGATAAAGATAAGGGCTGTGCTTATTAATATTATAATATACTAATTCCAACCTCCCTTTCCCACCTCTATCCATAGGGAGTGTTTATACTAACTTTTAGTGTATCTGTGTTCCTCCACATTCCATACAGTTGCCTCCTGGTTGGTGATTCTGTCAGTAGCTATTTCCATCTGATGAAATCCCCATTCAGGTAACTGTTTACCTGTAGCCTATAAATTAAAATTCCTATATATCTTTGTGCCACAGTTTACTAATGCACACATGTATGTGACGCACTACCAATCTTGCATTTTGTCTCAATATTCATGTCCTTACAACACCTTAACATCTTAAGGCTTAACATCTGAAATACTAATTAACAAATAGTCTTCATTCTGCAAAGTTTCTGCATCATAATCTGTTTTTTTACAAATCTTAGATGAAACTGGATAAGGGATTCAAAAGTTAGGTTGCCCAGACTGTGGACAGGCTGATTCCGATATAACCACATATCTTCATTTGCAGGAGTATAAAAAATAAAAATTAATAAAATAATACCACACCATTTTCGCGACTGGTAGCAGAAAATTTACTTGTAAATTAGATAATTCTGTAACAATTGTGTTCAGAACTGTTGTTGGTGTATGATCATATTGTGAATGCAGTAACAGTACATAAATCACAAAGGAATCTATACAGGTATAAAAATTGTTTTGTCCTTTTTGGCCTATTTGTGCTATTTAAGTTGTGTTTTGGCCAAATTTCTGTCAAAATATATCTTTAATGTGTTTCTTCCACAGCTTAGTAATTATGACAAGAATACTGTGATTCATTACGATACACAAGAAGTACAATATCAGACTGCAGTAATTACAATGTCCTGATTTACTGCTGTATTCATCCTGTACAGTTAAAGTAGCATTAACCTTCTTTATATAAGGCTAGTCCATACAAAAATATAATGGGAGGATTGAACACAAGTTCAAAAACAGACTCACAATGCAGACAAAACCTGTCTATAAAGGACACTGAAGAGAAATCTTTATAAAGAGGTTAAGTGTTAAGTGCTCTTCACTTGATCCTGAAACATTAATTTTACTGGATGCTGCATACTGGAACCATCCCCACACTATATTGTTCTCATTGCCTGCAATTTTCTATCTGGAGCTGCGTTAATTTCAATATCATTCTAAATGTTTTTTGTTTTCCTTTTAGATTTTAATTTATCTGCCTACAACTGATTCAAATTTTTTTCCAATTTTCTGTTTGATAATTTTTCATTTTCAGATTTTCTTAAACTTTAACATTTTAAAGATAAATCACCTGTACATTTTGGAGGCATTTTAAACATAAAATAAATTGTATTTTCAAATTTGAAAATGATAAAATAAACAAAACTCCCATATTATATCTTTCTTTATTTGTTAATTAGTGTAAAAACACACAAACTTACCCCAAGCCATAAAATAGTTTATTTTTATTACAATTTAATTATTAAATTGACAGATTGGATTTTTAATTTAGTTTTACATGCTGATTGAAATGACACAATTATATTGTTAAATCAGGAGAAAGTTGAAAGGCAAAAAGAAAACTGTTTACCTTCCCGTTACATGGAGGTTTTCCTAACAATGTGTATAATAATTCAATGCCTGCTGTCTACATTAGACAGTGCCATCTAAATAAAGACATATACATAGATATATGCATCCTATCAGCAGGTGCCATTATAAAGAGTTTTGACTATACTTTATAAGCTTCATTTAGTAAGCTTACTCACCCACAAAAAAAATGAAACACCCTTCCCTACCTCAACATGTACCATGTAATGGAATAGTCCTTACCTTCAGAGCCTGTGATGTATTTACATGGACCAGTCTAATGCCTACCCCACCATGTACCTTGTAATGGAATAGTCCTTGCTTCAGAGCCTGCGATGTATTGACATGGACCAGTCTAATGACTACCTCACCATGTACTTTGTAATGAAATAGTCCTTAACTTCAGAGCCTGCGATGTATTTACATGGACCAGCCTAATGCCTACCCCACCTAGTACCTTGTAATGGAATAGTCCTTACCTTCAGAGCCTGCGATGTATTTACATGGACCAGTCTAATGTGACTTTTAATCGTCTGCCACTTACTACCATCTGTGTCACGATTCAGTACTTCCTGTTAATAAATGAACAATAACAGTGTCTCAATCTATCTTAAGTAAAGAGTTAAAAAAAAATTGCTGCTCTGGAAACAAGGATAAGATACACCCACATGGGTAACAGGCTTAAGTGAAGTTACTTCGTGTCAAATTCCACAAGATCAGTCATTTATCTTGGGAACAAGTTTCAGTAATGCTTTTCCATGTCTGAATTCACATTCACAAGATCAGTCATATTATCTCTTTGGGGAACAAATTAGTTTACAACTGACACAGATTCAAATGGATAGTGCATTTATTTTACCTCAAAGAAATCTAAATATCCTCCACTTTTTTTTACTTTGTTTGCTCTATTCTACTTGATAAACTGTTCATTTAACAAATCAACTCTACTCTTGTTTATTTTTTAAAATATAATGCTGGATTAAACTATTACTATGGTTACTATTTTGTTTTTTTGTTACAATCATTTCAACTTACCACTCTCCATAGATTCTGTGCTGGCATAGACACATTATAATCAATGTAACAGGATACCTCCTGATTCTGTGGGGTCACAGGGGCAGCTACATCATGGCTAAAATAAACAGGTCAATATTACACAGGGGCAGCTACATCATGGCTAAAATGAACAAGTCAATATTACACAGGGGCAGCTACATCATGGCTAAAATTAATAGGTCAATATTACACAGGGGCAGCTACATCATGGCTAAAATGAACAAGTCAATATTACACAGGGGCAGCTACATCATGGCTAAAATGAACAAGTCAATATTACACAGGGGCAGCTACATCATGGCTAAAATGAACAAGTCAATATTACACAGGGGCAGCTACATCATGGCTAAAATAAACAGGTCAATATTACACAGGGGCAGCTACATCATGGCTAAAATGAACAAGTCAATATTACACAGGGGCAGCTACATCATGGCTAAAATGAACAAGTCAATATTACACAGGGGTAGCTACATCATGGCTAAAATGAACAAGTCAATATTACACAGGGGCAGCTACATCATGGCTAAAATGAACAAGTCAATATTACACAGGGGCAGCTACATCATGGCTAAAATAAACAGGTCAATATTACACAGGGGCAGCTACATCATGGCTAAAATGAACAGGTCAATATTACACAGGGGCAGCTACATCATGGCTAAAATGAACAAGTCAATATTACACAGTGGCAGCTACATCATGGCTAAAATAAACAGGTCAATATTACACAGGGGCAGCTACATCATGGCTAAAATGAACAAGTCAATATTACACAGTGGCAGCTACATCATGGCTAAAATAAACAGGTCAATATTACACAGGGGCAGCTACATCATGGCTAAAATGAACAAGTCAATATTACACAGGGGCAGCTACTTCATGGCTAAAAAGAAAAGGTCAATATTACACAGGGGCAGCTACATCGTGGCTAAAATGAACAGGTCAATATTACACAGGGGGAGCTACATTGTGGCTAAAATGAACAGGTCAATATTACACAGGGGCAGCTACATTGTGGCTAAAATGAACAGGTCAATATTACACAGGGCAGTTACATCGTGGCTAAAATAAACAGGTCAATATTACATAGGGGCAGCTAAATTGTGGCTAAAATGAAAAAGTCAATATTACAAAGGGGCAGCTTCATCGTGGCTAAAATGAACAGGTCAATATTACACAGGGGCAGCTACATCATGGCTAAAATGAACAGGTCAATATTCTGTTAGATGCTACTTTATAAATTTTCCAATCAGTTACTAAATATGTTCTGATAAAATCATAAAATATTTCACTCGAGTCTCACTGTGGGCAGGATGCACTCGACTCCAATCTTAATTGACTCTGGCTTCCTCCCCCAATATCAACTGGATGCCATGATATAACTGAAAAATTGCTGAAAGTGGCATTTAGTACCATTCAAACAAAAACAAACATATTTCCCTTGATATCATATGTCTGAATGGAACCATGGGACAGGTCCAATCATAATAAACACATGGGACCACAACATTAAAAGACAGGTACAATCATAATTAACACATGAGACCAAGACATTAAAAGGCAGGTCCAATCATAATTAACACATGGGACCAAGACATAAACAGACAGGTCCAATCATTAGTAACACATGGGATCAAGACATAAACAGACAGGTCCAATCATAATTAACACATGGGACCAAGACATAAACAGACAGGTCCAATCATTAGTAACACATGGGATCAAGACATAAACAGACAGGTCCAATCATAATTAACAACACAGCACAATGTTGAATCTTTTTACTTTTATTTACCTACAATGATGTCAGATTTGTTATCTATGCCTTACCCAATTGTCTTACCTACAATGATGTCAGATTCGTTATCTATGCCTTACCCAATAGTCTTACCTACAATGATGTCAGATGTGTTATCTATGCCTTACCCAATAGTCTTACCTACAATGATGTCAGATTTGTTATCTATACCTTACCCAATTGTCTTACCTACAATGATGTCAGATTTGTTATCTATGCCTTACCCAATTGTCTTACCTACAATGATGTCAGATTTGTTATTTATGCCTTACCCAATTGTCTTACCTACAATGATGTCAGATTTGTTATCTATGCCTTACACAATTGTCTTACCTACAATGATGTCAGATTTGTTATCTATGCCTTACACAATTGTCTTACCTACAATGATGTCAGATTTGTTATCTATACCTTACCCAATTGTCTTACCTACAATGATGTCAGATTTGTTATCTATGCCTTACACAATTGTCTTACCTACAATGATGTCAGATTCATTATCTATGCCTTACCCAATTGTCTTACCTACAATGATGTCAGATTCGTTATCTATACCTTACCCAATAGTCTTACCTACAATGATGTCAGATTTGTTATCTATACCTTACCCAATAGTCTTACCTACAATGATGTCAGATTTGTTATCTATGCCTTACACAATTGTCTTACCTACAATGATGTCAGATTCATTATCTATACCTTACCCAATAGTCTTACCTACAATGATGTCAGATTTGTTATCTATGCCTTACACAATTGTCTTACCTACAATGATGTCAGATTCATTATCTATACCTTACCCAATAGTCTTACCTACAATGATGTCAGATTTGTTATCTATACCTTACCCAATAGTCTTACCTACAATGATGTCAGATTTGTTATCTATGCCTTACACAATTGTCTTACCTACAATGATGTCAGATTCATTATCTATACCTTACCCAATAGTCTTACCTACAATGATGTCAGATTTGTTATCTATACCTTACCCAATAGTCTTACTTACAATGATGTCAGATTTGTTATCTATACCTTACCCAATAGTCTTACCTACAATGATGTCAGATTTGTTATCTATACCTTACCCAATAGTCTTACCTACAATGATGTCAGATTTGTTATCTATACCTTACCCAATTGTCTTACCTACAATGATGTCAGATTTGTTATTTATGCCTTACCCAATTGTCTTACCTACAATGATGTCAGATTTGTTATCTATGCCTTACACAATTGTCTTACCTACAATGATGTCAGATTCATTATCTATGCCTTACCCAATTGTCTTACCTACAATGATGTCAGATTCGTTATCTATACCTTACCCAATAGTCTTACCTACAATGATGTCAGATTTGTTATCTATACCTTACCCAATAGTCTTACCTACAATGATGTCAGATTTGTTATCTATGCCTTACACAATTGTCTTACCTACAATGATGTCAGATTTGTTATCTATACCTTACCCAATTGTCTTACCTACAATGATGTCAGATTTGTTATCTATACCTTACCCAATAGTCTTACCTACAATGATGTCAGATTCATTATCTATACCTTACCCAATAGTCTTACCTACAATGATGTCAGATTTGTTATCTATGCCTTACCCAATTGTCTTACCTACAATGATGTCAGATTCATTATCTATGCCTTACCCAATTGTCTTACCTACAATGATGTCAGATTCGTTATCTATGCCTTACCCAATTGTCTTACCTACAATGATGTCAGATTTGTTATCTATGCCTTACCCAATTGTCTTACTTACAATGATGTCAGATTTGTTATCTATACCTTACCCAATAGTCTTACCTACAATGATGTCAGATTCGTTATCTATACCTTACCCAATAGTCTTACCTGCAATGATGTCAGATTTGTTATCTATGCCTTACCCAATAGTCTTACCTACAATGATGTCAGATTTGTTATCTATACCTTACCCAATAGTCTTACCTACAATGATGTCAGATTCATTATCTATACCTTACCCAATTGTCTTACCTACAATGATGTCAGATTTGTTATCTATGCCTTACCCAATTGTCTTACCTACAATGATGTCAGATTCGTTATCTATACCTTACCCAATAGTCTTACCTGCAATGATGTCAGATTTGTTATCTATGCCTTACCCAATAGTCTTACCTACAATGATGTCAGATTTGTTATCTATACCTTACCCAATAGTCTTACCTACAATGATGTCAGATTCATTATCTATACCTTACCCAATTGTCTTACCTACAATGATGTCAGATTTGTTATCTGTACCTTACCCAATAGTCTTACCTACAATGATGTCAGATTCGTTATCTATACCTTACCCAATAGTCTTACCTACAATGATGTCAGATTTGTTATCTATACCTTACCCAATAGTCTTACCTACAATGATGTCAGATTTGTTATCTATGCCTTACCCAATTGTCTTACCTACAATGATGTCAGATTCATTATCTATACCTTACCCAATAGTCTTACCTACAATGATGTCAGATTTGTTATCTATGCCTTACCCAATTGTCTTACCTACAATGATGTCAGATTCGTTATCTATGCCTTACCCAATTGTCTTACCTACAATGATGTCAGATTTGTTATCTATGCCTTACCCAATTGTCTTACCTACAATGATGTCAGATTTGTTATCTATACCTTACCCAATTGTCTTACCTACAATGATGTCAGATTTGTTATCTATGCCTTACCCAATTGTCTTACCTACAATGATGTCAGATTTGTTATCTATACCTTACCCAATAGTCTTACCTACAATGATGTCAGATTTGTTATCTATGCCTTACCCAATTGTCTTACCTACAATGATGTCAGATTTGTTATCTATGCCTTACCCAATTGTCTTACATACAATGATGTCAGATTCATTATCTATGCCTTACCCAATTGTCTTACCTACAATGATGTCAGATTCATTATCTGTACCTTACCCAATTGTCTTACCTGCAATGATGTCAGATTTGTTATCTATGCCTTACCCAATAGTCTTACCTACAATGATGTCAGATTCATTATCTGTACCTTACCCAATTGTCTTACCTGCAATGATGTCAGATTTGTTATCTATACCTTACCCAATAGTCTTACCTACAATGATGTCAGATTTGTTATCTATGCCTTACCCAATTGTCTTACCTACAATGATGTCAGATTTGTTATCTATACCTTACCCAATAGTCTTACCTACAATGATGTCAGATTTGTTATCTATGCCTTACCCAATTGTCTTACCTACAATGATGTCAGATTTGTTATCTATGCCTTATCTAATAGTCTTACCTACAATGATGTCAGATTTGTTATCTATGCCTTATCTAATAGTCTTACCTACAATGATGTCAGATTTGTTATCTATGCCTTATCTAATAGTCTTACCTACAATGATGTCAGATTCATTATCTGTACCTTACCCAATTGTCTTACCTGCAATGATGTCAGATTTGTTATCTATGCCTTACCCAATTGTCTTACATACAATGATGTCAGATTCATTATCTATGCCTTACCCAATTGTCTGACCTACAATGATGTCAGATTTGTTATCTATGCCTTACCCAATTGTCTTAGAAACAATGATGTCAGATTCATTATCTATGCCTTACCCAATTGTCTGACCTACAATGATGTCAAATTCATTATCTATACCTTACCCAATAGTCTTACCTATTTAAAGCTCTACTTGTAATTCCATGGACTAATTGTATTATATCTCCATGTTGTACTGGTTTAGGTGGATCATCAACTACCATGGAATCTCTAGAAATACAAAAAAAAAGTAAAGTTAACTTAAGTGCTCCAAGATGAAGAAGTATTACAGTGTCTGGAATGCTTGTAAACTTAAGTTTAACTTTAAGTACTCCAGAAGTTGAAAAATACTATAGCAAATTATTACTCAGAATTTCAAATTCACAATGTCTACATTTTAATAAATTTTTAGAACAGAATTAATCTTTAAAACAGTTCAATATTTATGCTCTTGTACAGTTAATTAACCAATACATTCATTAATATCATAAGGCAACCCACATGTTATTTTATATTTGAAAAAGGAAACTTGTCAGATATGTGCAATCAAAGACATGTTGTTTCTTGCAGAAATTTACCATTCATTGACTGAAATGTGGATATCAAAATATACTAAAAAAATGACTTCCATTCAGTATTTAGCTATCAGGATGTTTAATTCAGTATTTACCTGTCAGGATGTTTAATTCAGTATTTACCTGTCAGGATGTTTAATTCAGTATTTACCTGCCAGGATGTTTAATTCAGTATTTACCTGTCAGGATGTTTAATTCAGTAATTACCTGCCAGGATGTTTAATTCAGTATTTACCTGCCAGGATGTTTAATTCAGTAATTACCTGTCAGGATGTTAAATTCAGTATTTACCTGTCAGGATGTTAAATTCAGAATTTACCTGTCAGGATGTTTAATTCAGTATTTACCTACCAGGATGTTTAATTCAGCATTTACCTGTCAGGATGTTAAATTCAGTATTTACCTGTCAGGATGTTAAATTCAGTATTTACCTGTCAGGATGTTTAACTATCCACCAATTATTAATGTCTTTAAACACATAGCATGTGACTTGCTGCTGATGGCTACTGCCACGCCCATCAGGATATTTTACAGGATACACATGAGGATGGGAGTGTAGCCAACAAGGACGTCCTCCTGTTTGAAAGGTTGGACGTAACGTGATTTGAGACCCATATGAAACATGTAGAGGTTGTCCTTTTGTCAAAGCAGCTAATCCACCCTGTATAGAGAGGACATTTATTAATGTTTATATAACACTGATTGTTTGCTGCTCAAAAATATAAATAATACTTAAAAAATTAGTTCAGAAAAATTTTTTTTTTAGGAATTATCAAGGGAACAAAGTATGAAAATTACCAAGGCAACAGAACACAACAAGCAACACACAGACAAAACATACAACAAACAAATAGGCTCCTGATTGTCTTTGTTTGTATGTTTTAACGATGATTAATGTCACTTTCAGCAATTTTTTCAGCTATATCCGGGAGGAACCTGACCTTCAGTAGGAAAACCGGTAATCCTTGTCAATTAAGATTGGAAAATTCACAGCAAAATCATTTTTTCATGGGATCTAATAAAAAGTTGTGTAATATTACCTCTAGACTGGCCTGGAATGCACTGGTCATTATGTTGTCATGTGGTCCAGCACGGGTCAGGATACTTAAATGGATGTAAAATATGGCCACATAAAATGTCACTGGAATGGCAAGTAGGAAAACAAGTCTGGCAAACAGGTGCTTCATTAAGTTAAACTGTAAAATATAGTAAATGTCAATTATTATATACCAGTAATAACTTTATTTGATTTGAAATCAGAAATCTGATTGGCCAACTCCAAGAAGCAATTCAGGTTATACAGTATAACCTGCCTTTGATCACAAGACATATTCATACACTGATGAAATTAAAATAGTTCCTCAATGTCAACCCTTATGTAATGACAGATGAGATATTTTCATTTTAGAAAATATATTAAGAAATATTTAAAGTTTTCAAACAGGTTATATCATGCACATGCTGTTAAAGTGTTCCTTAAATAACATGCTATACTGCACTGAAATGTAAACTTTTACAAAGGCTACATGGGAATCTGACTAGAGAGTAAAATAATGTGCTTTATTAGCTGAAAAATCAAACAAAATGGCAATCATGTTTTATTTGTTTAAATTTAACAAGGTTTTTATGTCAAAATCAGAATTGTTTTGGCCCTGTTATTGTGTTGTTAATGATATGTCAGTTTATCAAAATAAATAACTACAGATTACTGGTTAAATTATTGATTTATAAGACAATAATATAAAAAAAAACATACATAAAATAAAAGTTTGTTTGTTCCTCTGAAACAACGAAAAATGGCTTTCCACTTTAATTGACATTTTTAACACTGCAGTTTAAAAAAAAAACACAATTTTTCAAATTCCACTTGTTCTAATTGACCACACATGAAAGTAGGGTAAAATGACATTTTAAATGCAACCAACTGCATACTGCAACCACCCTGAGTATAGTGCACGTTCTGGAGCACTAACAATTAAAAATTACTTTTCTAAATTTAATGGGTAAATAACATGGTAGTGGAGCAATCAATCCCCTTTTGTGTGTGCTTGGGTGTGTTCGATTGGATGAGATAAAATTCTTCAGTTTTTTTTTCAATAAAATGCCTGAAAAAGACTTTAAAAATCTTAATAGATGATCAAGAATGAATTGGCAGCTACCACCCCTGCTCTCCCTTTGGTTTGTTTATTAGTACTATAAGTTTCTCATGCAGTTATTGACAAACAATATATTAAAAAAAACAAAACAAAAGAAAAACAAACTGAAAAAGTGAAGACTCATCGATACCATTTCAGTGGGCTTATTAAAATTACAATATATTTCTTTGGCTTTGAGTATAGCAGCAGTAGGAATCAGAGACCAGTGGTTTGCTTTATTGCTTTTAAAAAAAAAGATATTTTGTAGTGTTTTTTATATTTATTTAATTCACATATAACGGATTGATCTGAATGGTTGCAGCATCTGACATCATGTGTCTTGTGATGGATATTATCATGATATTGCATCTGAGACGTCTTACAGTACACACATTTTTTAAATAGCAGTGCAATGTATATCAAAGTGTCATTAAGATCACTTTTCAGGATTGCAACAATGATGCTAATTTATAAGTTTGTTTACATTTTGCACATCCAATATACTTGGTGAAATTGACATTCCAATTCAATTGGTAACATTTACAAATGGCTAGGATGTACCCCTTTTTTTAGAATTTTGCAGAAAAAATTGGTCTTCAACCTCATGAACCAAGAACTATTTTGCTTGTTTGTAAGAATGATTTCTATTGTAGCCCCATTTTGAGATAATTGGCATCCATTTTAATGCGCAATTCTCTTGGATCTAGGAGGAGACCTGCACACAAAATAAAATGGCCTCACCTTAAACTCCCCTTTTTGCAGGCTGACAGAATAGCAGGGTAAATGCCACACCTCCATGTTTCTCCCATGCTGAGCACACAATTTCATTGTGACATTGTCACAAGTAAAAACTACATATTGAATCGAAAAGTACAAAAATTCACTTGTCTCTGTGCTGAAACATATGTGACCTTGACCTTTGACCTTGGGACCTTTTTCAATCTCAAAGTCAATTACAACCAATAGTGGAGACGACATGTCAATATCTGTCATAGTTACTGATATATTGCTATTTACGATATATTATATGGATCCAGGATAGACAACTCTTTGGGTAAAGGTTTCAGTTATGTACCTACTATGGTTAAGGATAAGATCTGCACACAACACAATGTCACAATTAGAATTTGACCTTCATCTTTAACCTTGTCAAGGTCAAGGATGATGACCAACAGTGAAGATTCCAAATCTCTATCACTATTGGTTTATAATTACTTCAATGGTGGAAAAAAATAATAATAAGAAACAGACTAACAGGAAGGCTTTACACTTGGAAAGTAGAAAGCCTTAATGAACTTGTTTATTGTCTAGGTATATAGGAAATATGTGTAATTCTGATAGAAAATGCTTAGAAAAGCATCCCAGTATTTCTGTGCCTCATATGCATATTACCTACATGCATCAACACTATAACAGTATTGTATATTTAGATATTTTCTTGCAATATACTTACATCAGATCTAAAATTATCAGCCAGCATAAACCAGAAATCTTTGAAACACATAAATAATATCACAAGTGCTGTAAAAACTCCTACATATTTTATGCTGAAAAAAAGGCAAGACTAAGGTGATTCTTTGTAGAATGTTAAATGAATGTTTCCTTATAAAGACAATACATATATATTTTATGATTCTTTTATAATTTCTGTTTGTTTGAATGACATTTAACACTATTTTTAGCAATTTTTACCAATATCATGGTCTTTAGTTTTTATTGTGGGAGAAAGCTGGAGTACACTGAGAAAACCCTTGAATCTGGGTAGGAAAACTGACAGTCAGTATACGTTACAGAAAATAAACAAAGCATCCTACCTAATTACATGAGGAAAATATATTTATAAATTAATTATTTATAAGTTGATATAATAAAAGCTTTCTTATTGGTACAGGATCTCATTACGAAAAATGTCAAAGAGATTTCTCAACAAGTTAGGAAATTATGTCACAAATCTGATGTCATCTCCAAGAAATTTACTGTAAAAAGCACATATTGTCAGCTGTCTTTTTCTTTCAATCTTACTTGAAAAAAAAGGGTACAAATTATATGTAAATACAGGCTCAGTAGAGTTTGTTAGACCTGTTGATTGTTGTCACTGGCAGTCACCATTTTGTTGTTGTGTTACATTTGGCATACGATACAAATATTAACCTCAATTTACAGGTACTGGATACACATACTGACCTCAATTTACAGGTACTGGATACACATACTGACCTCAATTTACAGGTACTGGATACACATACTGACCTCAATTTACAGGTACAGGATACACATACTGACCTCAATTTACAGGTACAGGATACACATACTGACCTCAATTTACAGGTACAGGATACACATACTGACCTCAATTTACAGGTACTGGATACACATACTGACCTCAATTTACAGGTACAGGATACACATACTGACCTCAATTTACAGGTACAGGATACACATACTGACCTCAATTTACAGGTACTGGATACACATACTTACCTCAATTTACAGGTACAGGATACACATTCTGACCTCAATTCACAGGTACAAGATACACATACTGACCTCAATTCACAGGTACTGGATACACATACTGACCTCAATTTACAGGTACAGGATACACATACTGACCTCAATTCACAGGTACAAGATACACATACTGACCTCAATTTACAGGTACAGAATACAAATACTGACCTCAATTCACAGGTACAAGATACACATACTGACCTCAATTTACAGGTACTGGATACACATCCTGACCTCAATTTACAGGTACTAAATACACATTCTGACCTCAATTCAATGGTACAAGATACACATAATGACCTCAATTTACAGGTACAGGATACACATACTGACCTCAATTCACAGGTACAAGATACACATAGTGACCTCAATTCACAGGTACAGGATACACATACTGACCCCAATTTACAGGTACAGGATACACATCCTGACCTCAATTCACAGGTACAGGATACACATACTGACCTCAATTCACAGGTACAGGATACACATACTGACCTCAATTCACAGGTACAGGATACACATACTTACCTTAATGTACAAGTAAATGATATCCCTGTACTGAACAGCCAAAAAAACCAGGGAAGAGAAAATTCACTGAAACATAACAATTTGTCAACATTAGAACACTGTGAATGTCATAGTAGTCACAGTAAAACATGGACACTGGAAACAAGAGTCCCAGGGACACTGATGTCCTTCTTGGCACATATTGGTAAACCCCCGATTTTTATTAAATCACTCATGCGTGTAGTATTTGGCTCAACACTACAGAATTTTGTCAGTGGTTACTGTGTACCAAATTTCATGAAGATGACTTTTCAAAAAAAAAGCTTCAGCGCAAAAGTAAACCTGAGGTGTGAGGGGTGGACAAACCAATGGATGAATGAACGAAAAAAGGGATGTAAGAAAGGACCCAAAATTGATATATCCCCAACTCTGGTTGGTAGAACATAAAAGTGTACTGGTAAGAACTTATGACAGTAGGTTATGTGAGCAGAAGAATTAAATAGGTATTGCCTAAGTGATTGTTTTAAAGTTTAATCATCTGGGTGTTTATTTAATCTGACCAAATTTAACATTCTCATATGAGGCAGACGTCTACCTCCACACTATAGTACCTATAGATGTCTTACCTGTGTACTAAACTTCTAAACTTCAAAAAACTGTAAATTGAAAGACACAGAAAAAACAACAACATGCCCTCCATCAACATAAATCTGGACTGGACTAGTAAAGCATTATCTGAAGAGAAATAATACTTGTATCACAATCAACATATCTGGACTGGACTAGTAAAGCATTATCTGAAGATAAATTATACCTGTATCACAATCAACATAAATCTGGACTGGACTAGTAAAGCATTATCTGAAGAGAAATAATACTTGTATCACAATCAACATAAATCTGGACTGGACTAGTAAAGCATTATCTGAAGATAAATTATATGTGATTGTTTTAATGGTGATAATAATGATCTGATTACACACAATAACATTTATTATCTTCAGTATATCTTTCATATAAGGCAGAAGTAAATACAAATGAAGTATTTATAGCATTTGAAATTTAAAACTAGACAAAGTCGATCTAGCGATCGCTGATACCCCCGCTTTTGTGAAAATTTCTAACGTTTTTCGTAGATTGTGACCTTGAAATTGGATGGATTTCCACCAAAATCAATAGGCTTCTTACCAACAAAATATATAAGAATATTTTACAGTTTCATTAAAATCTGATGAAAACTTTGAGTTATTTTCCGGAAACAACTTTTTGTAAAAATTTCTAACATTTTTCGTGGACTGTGACCTTGAAATTTGACAGATTTCCCCCAAAATCGATAGGCTTCTTACCAACCTGATATATAACAATATCCCAAAGTTTCATTCAAATCACATGCAAACTTTTTGAGTTATCATCCGGAAACAACTTTTTTGTAAAAATTTCTAACGTTTTTCGTGGACTGTGACCTTGAAATTTGATAGATTTCCCCCAAAATCAAAAGGCTTCTTACCAACCTGATATATAACAATATCCCAAAGTTTCATTCAAATCGGATGCAAACTTTTTGAGTTATTGTCCGGAAACAACTTTTATGTTAAAATTTCTAACGTTTTTCGTGGACTGTGACCTTGAAATTTGACGGATTTCCCCCAAAATCGATAGGCTTCTTACCAACCTGATATATGACAATATCCCAAAGTTTCATTCAAATCGGATGTAAACTTTTTGAGCTATTGTCCGGAAACAACTTTTTTGCTAAAATTTCTAACGTTTTTCGTGGACTGTGACCTTGAAATTTGACAGATTTCCCCCAAAATCGATAGGCTTCTTACCAACCTGATATATAACAATATCCCAAAGTTTCATTCAAATCGGATGTAAACTTTTTGAATTATCATCCAGAAACCAAATGTGGACGGACGAATGGACGGACGGACGGACGGACGGACGGACGGACGGACGGACATGAGGACCACTATATACCCCCGACTCTGTCGAGCGGGGGTATAAATATAATGTCTCAACTTGTTCCACTTTAAATTTATTTATATCACTATAATTCTAATATGATTTGCATATTTAGAAATACGTTTATTTGATTGGTCTAGATTACTTCCGGTTGAGGTTTTTAACGAAATATATTTTTTGATAAATGAAGTTGACTCCATTTATTTTAGGATAAACGACGTTGACCGAACTATTTTTAGCGTAACCAATGTAAACAAAGATGGCGGCTTTCAATATCGAAAGTAGCGATCAACTTACAAATTATTTGTTTGATGAATTATCATTAATGATTTGTTAAATTTAAAACTTTCCTTGTGTTCGATACAGAAAATAAGGGTACAGATTGATGTAAAACTAAAAATTGTGTTTATTAAAATCAGAAAATGGTTTATGGAAATAATCGTACGTTTAAAAATAAACAAATATTCATGCGTTCAGTCAATCCCGCTACCAAATACACAAGAAATATGAAGTTGAGAAACACGTTAGATAAATTAATTTCTTAATGGAATTTTAAAGAATTATAAGGATTAAACACCGTTTTCAATGGATTTATCGGTATATCAACAAGACCAACTCACTCACAACTTCGGACTTTTATTTGTTTGTGAGTGAGTTGGTCTTGTTGATATACCGATAAATCCATTGAAAACGGTGTTTAATCCTATAATAAACACATACTCATTAACACAAAGATACAATCATTAACACATATATGTACATATAATTACCTAATAACACAAACAATCCTGCTAACAAAGCAGACCAACGAGACATTTTTAACTCCACACAAATCTGGTACACTAACGGAACCAAACAACTTCCTAATACAGCTGGAATCAGCCTTAACTGATAAACAGGGAATGAGGGTGAGAATTCTGAAAATATATTTATAATAAGCACAATTTCTGGAGTACTTTATTAACCTGAGTCTTTAAAGTCTTAAAATAATAGAACTCTGTAAAAAGATTTATAATTTCTTAAATTCTGAATTTGTTTACCTCAGTCTTTTGACAACAAATATTTCTTTAATGTGTTACTTATTACCTAAGTCTTTTAGCAAAAAATCTTTCTTTAATATGTTATCTATTCCCTTTTACAGTATAATCAGTATTTAAAGTATAAAATTTGTGAAAAATGTCAATAAAAGATGTAAGCTTTAAGATTTAACAAAAATTATTGTATTTGTAATTACCAGCTCCAATTCTGTCAAAGTTTATATCACCTTCAAATCCACTGTATGCACCTGAAAAAACCAGGAGATTATTTAAGCAAATCATTGAGTTATTGGAATTACACACAATTTTTGAAGCTACAGAATTATTACTCTTCATGTCAGACAGAATTATAGAATAACTGTCATATTACAGCAACTTATTGCAGTACATTAACCCTTGCATATAATTAAAATTGGAATCATACTTTACTGATGGGCAGCACTAACATCAAATAGACATGGGCAGCACTAACATCAAATAGACATGGGCAGCACTAACATCATTCAAATAGACATGAGCAGCACTAACATCAAATAGACATGGGCAGGGCCAACATCATTCAAATAGACATGGGCAGAACTAACATCAAATAGACATGGGCAACACAAACATCATTCAAATAGACATGGGCAGTGCTAACATCATTCAAATAGACATGGGCAGCACAAACATCATTCAAATAGACATGGGCAGCACAAACATCATTCAAATAGACATGGGCAGCGCTAACATCAAATAGACATGGGCAGCACAAACATCATTCAAATAGACATGGGCAGCGCTAACATCAAATAGACATGGGCAGCACAAACATCATTCAAATAGACATGGGCAGCGCTAACATCAAATAGACATGGGCAGCGCTAACATCAAATAGACATGGGCAGAACTAACATCATTCAAATAGACATGGGCAGAACTAACATCAAATAGACATGGGCAGCACAAACATCATTCAAATAGACATGGGCAGCGCTAACATCAAATAGACATGGGCAGAACTAACATCATTCAAATAGACATGGGCAGAACTAACATCAAATAGACATGGGCAGCACAAACATCATTCAAATAGACATGGGCAGTGCTAACATCATTCAAATAGACATGGGCAGCACTAACATCAAATAGACATGAGCAGCACTAACATCAAATAGACATGAGCAGCACTAACATCAAATAGACATGAGCAGCACTAACATCAAATAGACATGGGCAGCACAAACATCATTCAAATAGACATGGGCAGAACTAACGTCAAATAGACATGGGCAGAACTAACATCATTCAAATAGACATGGGCAGTGCTAACATCATTCAAATAGACATGCGCAGCGCTAACGTCAAATAGACATGAGCAGCACTAACATCATTCAAATAGACATGGGCAGAACTAACATCAAATAGACATGGGCAGCACAAACATCATTCAAATAGACATGGGCAGCGCTAACATCAAATAGACATGGGCAGAACTAACATCAAATAGACATGGGCAGCACAAACATCATTCAAATAGACATGGGCAGCACTAACATCAAATAGACATGGGCAGCGCTAACATCAAATAGATATGAGCAGAACTAACATCATTCAAATAGACATGGGCAGAACTAACATCAAATAGACATGGGCAGCACAAACATCATTCAAATAGACATGGGCAGCACTAACATCATTCAAATAGACATGGGCAGCACTAACATCAAATAGACATGGGCAGCGCTAACATCAAATAGACATGGGCAGAACTAACATCATTCAAATAGACATGGGCAGAACTAACATCAAATAGACATGGGCAGCACAAACATCATTCAAATAGACATGGGCAGCACTAACATCATTCAAACAGACATGGGCAGCGCTAACATCAAATAGACATGGGCAGCACTAACATCATTCAAATAGACATGGGCAGCACTAACATCAAATAGACATGGGCAGCACTAACATCATTCAAATAGACATGGGCAGAACTAACATCAAATAGACATGGGCAGTGCTAACATCATTCAAATAGACATGGGCAGAACTAACATCATTCAAATAGACATGGGCAACACAAACATCATTCAAATAGACATGGGCAGTGCTAACATCATTCAAATAGACATGGGCAGCGCTAACATCAAATAGACATGGGCAGAACTAACATCATTCAAATAGACATGGGCAGAACTAACATCAAATAGACATGGGCAGCACAAACATCATTCAAATAGACATGGGCAGCGCTAACATCAAATAGACATGGGCAGAACTAACATCATTCAAATAGACATGGGCAGCACTAACATCATTCAAATAGACATGGGCAGCGCTAACATCAAATAGACATGGGCAGAACTAACATCATTCAAATAGACATGGGCAGCGCTAACATCAAATAGACATGGGCAGAACTAACATCATTCAAATAGACATGGGCAGAACTAACATCAAATAGACATGAGCAGCACTAACATCATTCAAATAGACATGGGCAGAACTAACATCAAATAGACATGGGCAGCGCTAACATCATTCAAATAGACATGGGCAGCACTAACATCAAATAGACATGGGCAGCGCTAACATCATTCAAATAGACATGGGCAGCGCTAACATCAAATAGACATGGGTTGCGCTAACATCAAATAGACGTAAGCAGCACTAACATCAAATAGACATGGGCAGCGCTAACATCATTCAAATAGACATGGGCAGCACTAACATCAAATAGACATGGGCAGCACTAACATCATTCAAATAGACATGAGCAGCACTAACATCATTCAAATAGACATGGGCAGCACTAACATCATTCAAATAGACATGGGCAGGGCTAACATCAAATAGACATGAACAGCACAAACATCATTCAAATAGACATGGGCAGCGCTAACGTCAAATAGACATGGGCAGAACTAACATCAAATAGACATGGGCAGCACTAACATCATTCAAATAGACATGGGCAGCGCTAACATCATTCAAATAGACATGGGCAGCGCTAACGTCAAATAGACATGGGCAGCGCTAACGTCAAATAGACATGGGCAGTGCTAACATCAAATAGACATGGGCAGCACTAACATCATTCAAATAGACATGGGCAGTGCTAACATCAAATAGACATGGGCAACACAAACATCATTCAAATAGACATGGGCAGCGCTAACATCATTCAAATAGACATGGGCAGCACTAACATCATTCAAATAGACATGGGCAGCACTAACATCATTCAAATAGACATGGGCAGTGCTAACATCATTCAAATAGACATGGGCAGTGCTAACATCATTCAAATAGACATGGGCAGCACTAACATCATTCAAATAGACATGGGCAGCACTAACATCATTCAAATAGACATGGGCAGCACTAACATCATTCAAATAGACATGGGCAGTGCTAACATCAAATAGACATGGGCAGCACTAACATCATTCAAATAGACATGGGCAGTGCTAACATCAAATAGATATGGGCAACACAAACATCATTCAAATAGACATGGGCAGTGCTAACATCATTCAAATAGACATGGGCAGCACTAACATCATTCAAATAGACATGGGCAGCACTAACATCATTCAAATAGACATGGGCAGCACTTACATCAAATAGACATGGGCAGCACTAACATCATTCAAATAGACATGGGCAGTGCTAACATCAAATAGACATGGGCAACACAAACATCATTCAAATAGACATGGGCAGTGCTAACATCATTCAAATAGACATGGGCAGCACTAACATCATTCAAATAGACATGGGCAGCACTAACATCATTCAAATAGACATGGGCAGCACTAACATCATTCAAATAGACATGGGCAGCACTTACATCAAATAGACATGGGCAGCACTAACATCATTCAAATAGACATGGGCAGGGCTAACATCAAATAGACATGGGCAACACAAACATCATTCAAATAGACATGGGCAGTGCTAACATCATTCAAATAGACATGGGCAGCACTAACATCATTCAAATAGACATGGGCAGCGCTTACATCAAATAGACATGGGCAACACAAACATCATTCAAATAGACATGGGCAGCACTAACATCAAATAGACATGGGCAGCACTAACATCATTCAAATAGACATGGGCAGTGCTAACATCAAATAGACATGGGCAACACAAACATCATTCAAATAGACATGGGCAGCACTTACATCAAATAGACATGGGCAGTGCTAACATCATTCAAATAGACATGGGCAGCACTAACATCAAATAGACATGGGCAGCACTAACATCATTCAAATAGACATGGGCAGCACTAACATCAAATAGACATGGGCAGCACAAACATCATTCAAATAGACATGGGCAGTGCTAACATCAAATAGACATGGGCAGCGCTAACATCATTCAAATAGACATGGGCAGTGCTAACATCATTCAAATAGACATGGGCAGTGCTAACATCAAATAGACATGGGTAGCACTAACATCATTCAAATAGACATGGGCAGTGCTAACATCATTCAAATAGACATGGGCAGCACTAACATCAAATAGACATGGGCAGCACAAACATCATTCAAATAGACATGGGCAGCACTAACATCATTCAAATAGACATGGGCAGCGCTAACATCAAATAGACATGGGCAGCGCTAACGTCAAATAGACATGGGCAGAACTAACATCATTCAAATAGACATGGGCAGCACTAACATCAAATAGACATGGGCAGCACAAACATCATTCAAATAGACATGGGCAGTGCTAACATCAAATAGACATGGGCAGCACTAACATCATTCAAATAGACATGGGCAGTGCTAACATCATTCAAATAGACATGGGCAGCACTAACATCATTCAAATAGACATGGGCAGTGCTAACATCATTCAAATAGACATGGGCAGCACTAACATCAAATAGACATGGGCAGAACTAACATCATTCAAATAGACATGAGCAGCACTAACATCATTCAAATAGACATGGGCAGCACTAACATCAAATAGACATGGGCAGCACTAACATCAAATAGACATGGGCAGCACTAACATCAAATAGACATGAGCAGCACAAACATCATTCAAATAGACATGGGCAGTGCTAACATCATTCAAATAGACATGGGCAGCACTAACATCAAATAGACATGGGCAGCACAAACATCATTCAAATAGACATGGGCAACACAAACATCATTCAAATAGACATGAGCAGCACTAACATCATTCAAATAGACATGGGCAGCACTAACATCAAATAGACATGGGCAGCACTAACATCAAATAGACATGGGCAGCACTAACATCAAATAGACATGGGCAGCACTAACATCAAATAGACATGGGCAGCACTAACATCAAATAGACATGAGCAGCACTAACATCATTCAAATAGACATGAGCAGCACTAACATCATTCAAATAGACATGGGCGGCACTAACATCAAATAGACATGGGCAGCACTAACATCAAATAGACATGAGCAACACAAACATCATTCAAATAGACATGGGCAGCGCTAACGTCAAATAGACATGGGCAGCGATAACATCAAATAGACATGAGCAGCACTAACATCAAATAGACATGGGCAGCACTAACATCAAATAGACATGGGCAGCACAAACATCATTCAAATAGACATGGGCAACACAAACATCATTCAAATAGACATGAGCAGCACTAACATCATTCAAATAGACATGGGCAGCACTAACATCAAATAGACATGGGCAGCACTAACATCAAATAGACATGGGCAGCACTAACATCAAATAGACATGGGCAGTGCTAACATCATTCAAATAGACATGGGCAGCACTAACATCAAATAGACATGGGCAGCACAAACATCATTCAAATAGACATGAGCAGCACTAACATCATTCAAATAGACATGGGCAGCACTAACATCAAATAGACATGGGCAGCACTAACATCAAATAGACATGGGCAGCACTAACATCAAATAGACATGGGCAGCACTAACATCAAATAGACATGGGCAGCACTAACATCAAATAGACATGAGCAGCACTAACATCATTCAAATAGACATGAGCAGCACTAACATCATTCAAATAGACATGGGCGGCACTAACATCAAATAGACATGGGCAGCACTAACATCAAATAGACATGAGCAACACAAACATCATTCAAATAGACATGGGCAGCGCTAACGTCAAATAGACATGGGCAGCGATAACATCAAATAGACATGAGCAGCACTAACATCAAATAGACATGGGCAGCACTAACATCAAATATACATGAGCAGCACTAAAATCAAATAGACATGGGCAGCACTAACATCAAATAGACATGAGCAGCACTAACATCAAATAGACATGAGCAGCAGTAACATCAAATAGACATGGGCAGGGCTAACGTCAAATAGACATGGGCAGCACTAACATCAAATAGACATGAACAGCACAAACATCATTCAAATAGACATGGGCAGCGCTAACATCAAATAGACATGAGCAGCACTAACATCAAATAGACATGGGCAGGGCTAACATCAAATAGACATGAGCAGCACTAACATCAAAATAGACATGGGCAGCACTAACATCAAATAGACATGAGCAGCACTAACATCAACTAGACATGGGCAGCACTAACATCAAATAGACATGAGCAGCACTAACATCAAATAGACATGAGCAGCACTAACATCAAATAGACATGGGCAGGGCTAACATCAAATAGACATGGGCAGCGCTAACGTCAAATAGACATGGGCAGCACTAACATCAAATAGACATGAACAGCACAAACATCATTCAAAAAGACATGGGCAGGGCTAACATCAAATAGACATGGGCAGCGATAACATCAAATAGACATGAGCAGCACTAACATCCAATAGACATGAGCAACACAAACATCATTCAAATAGACATGGGCAGCGCTAACGTCAAATAGACATGGGCAGCGATAACATCAAATAGACATGAGCAGCACTAACATCAAATAGACATGGGCAGCACTAACATCAAATAGACATGGGCAGCACTAACATCAAATAGACATGAGCAGCACTAACATCAAATAGACATGGGCAGCACTAACATCATTCAAATAGACATGGGCAGTGCTAACATCAAATAGCCATGGGCAGCACTAACATCAAATAGACATGAGCAGCACTAACATCAAATAGACATGGGCAGCACTAATATCAAATAGACATGGGCAGCACTAACATCATTCAAATAGACATGAGCAGCACTAACATCATTCAAATAGACATGGGCAGCACTAACATCAAATAGACATGGGCAGCGCTAACATCATTCAAATAGACATGGGCAGGGCCAACATCAAATAGACATGAGCAGAACTAACATCATTCAAATAGACATGGGCAGCACTAACATCATTCAAATAGACATGGGCAGCACTAACATCATTCAAATAGACATGGGCAGCACTAACATCAAATAGACATGGGCAGCACTAACGTCAAATAGACATGGGCAGCGATAACATCAAAAAGACATGGGCAGCACTAACATCAAATAGACATGGGCAGCACTAACATCAAATAGACATGGGCAGCGCTAACATCAAATAGACATGGGCAGCACTAACATCAAATAGACATGAGCAGCACTAACATCATTCAAATAGACATGTCTAACAGGATCAACTGAGCACTTTTCAATAAACTTAACTCAGTAATACAAACTACATGTATTCTCTTTTGTAGTTATTGAAGAAAACGATTTCTTATTTTTTCATTATCTGTCAATCTTAAATCACTAGTTGCTCTTGACATTATTTAAAAATAACAAACGACACTCAGAGAAAAAACATCAATAATATTATGCTGTCCAACATTTTATGCCAAAATATATCCAAACCTTATTATTAAAAAATTAGAATGTAGAATGGACATACCTGCTAAAGCCAACATCATTTTTCCTAATGGAGGGTGAGAATCAAAAAAGAAAATTCTCTGTAAGTATAATGATGCATACTTGGCAAAATGAAGTTCATCAAATCTACAAAACACAGAATTATATTTAATATTAGTGTTCAGGTTTTATATATTAATTAAGATATAAACATGACTGACATATACAAAGCATGCCCTAATTATGTATTTCTTTTTAGACTTTTTTCTGTTGTTTTCAGACAGAGTGTGGACATTCTGAAGTCTCAGTGATAAAAACAAAATCCTATGGAAAGAATTAATTGATTTTAACAGAACAAAAATGGCAGCTGGGTCCAGGTTTTTGTTCATGTAATGGGAAGTAAAACTAGAGTAAAAACACCTGTGAGCAATGCTCACCATTGATACCCCCCGCTTCACAATTACTTTGAAATTTCAGGTGTTCTTAATTATGAAATTGAAACTTTATCTAGTTAAACGTGAATGCGAAATTGCAGATAATACATGTAACCCTCCCCAATCCCCCAAAGAATGGCATCCCCTATGTCAATGACAAAGTCCATGTTTTTCTATGGCAAACCTCCAATAATATTCTGATCAAAATGTTTAATATCCAATGCACAATGGCAATATGTGACCAAGATTCTGTATAAGTTTCAACAAATTCCATTCAGTGGTGTAGGAGGAATTGTAAATAAAAGATGGGTACCCCATTATGTCCATTACAAACTCCATGTTTTTCTATGGGAAACCCCAAATATCATTCCGATCAAAATGTTAAATATCTCCTGCACAATGGCACTATGTGACATGGATTCTGTGTAAGTTTCAACAAATTCCATTCAGTGGTGTAGGAATGAGTTGCACATAAGAGATGGGTATCCCTTATGTCCATGACAAAGTCCATGTTTTTCTATGGGAAACCCCAAATATCATTCCAATCGAAATGTTATATATCTAGTGCACAGTGGCAATATGTGACAACATTCTGTGTAAGTTTCATCAAATTCCATTTAGTGGTGTAGGAGGAGTCGCACATAAGAAATGGGTATCCCCTTTTGTCAATGACAGTCCATGTTGTTCTATGGGAAACCCCAAATATCATTCCGATCAAAATAATAAATATCTCCTGCACAATGGCACTATGTGACAAGGATTCTGTGTAAGTTTCAACAAATTCCATTCAGTGGTGTAGGAGGAGTTGCACATAAGACAAGAGGACCCCCTTAGGTCAATGACAATGTCCATGTTTTTCTATGGGAAACCCCAAATATCGATCCGATCAAAATGTTTAATAACTCCTGCACAATGGCACTATGTGACAAGGATGCTGTGTAAGTTTCTTTAAATTCCATTCAGTGGTGTAGGAGGAGTTGCACATAAGAGATGAGGCCCCCCTTAGGTCAATGACAATGTCCATGTTTTTCTATGGGAAACCCCAAATATCGATCCGATCAAAATGTTTAATATCTCCTGCACAATGGCACTATGTGACAAGCATTCTGTGTAAGTTTCATTAAATTCCATTCAGTGGTGTAGGAGGAGTTGCACATATGAGATAGGGACCCCCTTAGGTCAATGACAAAGTCCATGTTTTTCTATGGGAAACCCCAAATATCATTCCGATCAAAATGTTAAATATCTCCTGCACAATGGCACTATGAGACAAAGATTCTGTGTAAGTTTCATCAAATTCCTTTCAGTGGTGTAGGAGGAGTTGCAAATAATAGAAAGTGTAACGGACGGACGGAAGGACGGACGGACACCATGAACACTATATACCCCCCGCTTTTCAAGCGGGGGGTATATTCAAGCGGGGGGTATAAATATACCTGACATTTTCTAACAATGTACATACATGTTTGTATCCTGTAATATCATTTAGATCATTTACAGATAAACATAGCTATATATAGAAACATTTTGATTTTATTTCTAGATTTACTGCCATGTACTCAATAGATATTGTAGTATAATACATGTACTGTGACTGTTGTACATGTGTTGATCTGGCAAACTATTCTTAGCAGAAAATACTAGGATAAAGTACTGACTAATGCTGATACACTTTATTGTTCAATGGAATCTTCAAATCCAACAAAATCAATAAAAGTTAATTGCCAACAAAGAATAGGTATCTAAAAGTTATGTCACATGATCAAATTTGAACTTCAGATATCTGGCAACACTTTGACATCTGAACAAAATGAACAGAGATGAGTTTAGGGTTCAGTTACTGACATCTGAACAAATGAACAGAGATGAGTTTAGGGTTCAGTTACTGACATCTGAACAAATGAACAGAGATGAGTTTAGGGTTCAGTTACTGACATCTGAACAAAAGGAAAAGAGATGAGTTTAGGATTCAGTTACTGACATCTGAACAAAAGGAACAGAGATGAGTTAAGGGTTCATTTACTGACATCTGAACAAAAGTAACAGAGATGAGTTTAGGGTTCAGTTACTGACATCTGAACAAAAGGAACAGAGATGAGTTTAGGGTTCAGTTACAAAAACTTGGTAGGTGTAAAAGAAGGCATATATTACTGAGATATACAACTTAATGATGGTAACTAACACCACAGCTCGTGGAAATCCAAGTCTCCATAATCTTGTTCCCAGTGAAGATATAAACAACAATAGCTGTACAATATCAATTTCAAACTGTAAAGAGAAAGGTCGTGATCTTTGTGTCTGTTCTCTTCTTCTTCCTTCATCCAAACTACTTGGTCTGGGCGATCCATCACCCTGTGTTTGAAAAAAAAACTTTTCATTAACAATAAATCTGTATCATAGCCAGAGTTCTGTTCTATAAATCATTATGACTTTGCAGTTTGGAGATCTACCAAACAAGTGATTTTTATATACTTGTTTACCTGATTTATTTGTAAAGCAAAATTATATGGCCACCCACTTAAATTTTGTCCACACTTGAAATTCAGCACTTTTCCTTCATTCAGCAACATAAACAATAAATCCAAGGCGAAATTACTGTTAAAATATCTTAAATTTAGTTCCCTAAAAAAAACCCTCCTCAATAAAATACAGGTTGTTCAACCAAATTACCATCCGTTAAAGGTACACAGCGCAAGACATTTTCATTCACTGCAGAAATTTGAGTGTAATACCATAAATGCTAATGTAACGAATGGATCCACTCACAATTCACCCCTTATTTAATAACAACTGCTTCACTCTATAATAAGTCACCATGTGATGATTATAATATACTTAGACTATTATGTACAATGTTCCTATTTTTGCTACTCTGCAACAGTTTGGACACAAGTTTACTTCAATCTCACAAGATTCAATGCCAATTAAAAGAGCTTGCAATACAATATATGCAAACTTTAAAAAAAAATATACTATAAATTTAATATATGCAAAAGTCTTTGATGTATGTGGGGCGAATATAAATTAAGTGGGGCAAGTCGTTATTAAAAATGGGACGAATCATTATATAACCGCATAAATGTATTCGGCAATTTTGCTCTTCAGGGAAACTGATACACTGTAGATGTTTTGCATTTCTATGTATTTGTAAACAATGTCTTAGAAATATAAATCATACCTCAATCCTTTGTGGAGCTGGCATAGATCTATCTAGGGATGGCGTGTCTTCCTCCATTTAACTTTATAAAAGATGAAATAATAAAAGGTTAAATTGTGATGATAAATCAACCACAATAAAAAAAATGCAATTTTTCCTTCACTGAAGACCTTTTGTTACCATGTCTATTTTACCTTCACTGAAGACCTTTTGTTACCATGTCTATTTTACCTTCACTGAAGACCTTTTGTTACCAAGTCTATTTTACCTACTGGCTGATGAATTAAAGCTTAGTATGACAATATATGATTGGCATATAGTTCATGATGGTTAAGACACACCTCCTCATTAACTCGCAGTTTGTAATGTTTACTTTAATAGCTTATCTATGAATAAGACTTAGAATTTAAGCATGCACATAACTTGTAGCCTATTTGATGACTGTAGTTGATGCTCTTTATGATATAATTAGTAAAGCCAATATAATTGACTAATTTCCAGTTTTGATGGATTTATCTCCCCTTTTACTCTGGTTAAAAAAACTAAAAGACTATGATATTGAAATAAATATTTTGCATTGTTTTTGTATTTTTTGTCTATTGCCAATTATATTTTCATCAGTGGATTTTACTATAGCCATAGGCAACAGGTGAGTTTGAATATTAGATTAAGGATTGTCACTGTTAGCTTGTGTAATCAAGTTATAAAACAGCTGGGGTTCTACCGCAGATTAGCATCAGGTAAATAGGGAAATAAACATCGGTTAATTAATTGATGATTTTGTTTACACAGCAGGGGCTTTTAGTAACATCCTCACTCATATTTTGACACCTGGATATGAACACAAGGTAGCATTTTTTAAAGTGGAAAGTTGTCAATTAGAATGTAGAATTTTGTGTTTTATTACATTTTATTCATTAACTTTGGATCCAAAAGTAAAAGTGATATTTAAAGCTGAATGTTTTGGGCTGTATCCTAATGTCTTAATTTATTATTCTAATGGACAATTCAACTTAACAAGCAGATCGTTCAGTATAGCTACTTTATAGTATAGGGGTGTCCAATACAACCCACTATCATAGTGTAGCAAAAGGATCTAGTGTAAGTCCCTTCTGGGCATGTAGTGGTAGTACTTCACACCAGATTCGATCATGAGGATACACTTGTTGTGTTTCAAATTAAGGCTGTAATAATTAAGATGTTAAGAATTGTAAATGTATTAACAGTAACAGTTTACAGTACAATTCAAATAGAAAGAGTAAAAACTAGTCAAATAATATAATAAACCAAATAAACTCTACAATAAATAGTAGCACCTATTGACTAGGAAAAAACAAAATGAATGCCTCTATTTTATAGAGTTTATAGCAATAAATCCTTACATATATAACAACTTTCACTCTTATTCAGAGATATAAATATAATATGAATTCGCTTTGTGTTTCTGAAATTATTAAGTTAGGACATACGCCAAGTGAGCCTATGGTTTTGAGACGGTCCCTAGACAAACTAGTGAATACACATACCTATGTGTAAAGGTCAAGATCTAGAACGTCTTCTGTAAAGCCTTATAGAACTAATATAGTTCTGTAGGGTAGAGGGTGACCTGGCTGCAGGTTGACTCAAACTGCAACTAACTTGGGAACTAAAAACTCGCTTTATTTATACTCAAAGAGACAATAGAAGCAAAACCTTGACCAACAGTATCATATTAACAACGGGAAACTGGAGAGTTACAGGAGCAATTTTGATTCTGAAACTTGTATTGGCCAAAACCAACTAATAGTCGAGGGTCATATAAGATGTTTTTAATATGGGTGCGACTTTTTACCCAAACTTACCCAAACTATACCCAAACACACATTAAACTAATATTTTTTTGCATTTCTATTATGTTTAAACATTTTATATACTATATTTTTGATGGAAAAGGTTATAAAAGTGAAGTTAACATGACAATTTTCGCTGTTAAAATCGATCTTATGAAGCCCCTTATGATCGTGAAAAATGTATTAGCCAAACTCATTAAAATGACGTTATTGGTACTAAATAAACAACAAAAACATATTTTTAATGCACATTTATTCCATATGAAATTTCAGTAAAAAACATGGTAAATATACCACATGACAATCACGTATAAATATCACAGAAAATAGTAAAAAATGAAAAAAAGTACAAGCACACATGCCGCAATCGACAACACAAATAAACAGTACTAGTCTCTATCTAACGGCAAACATCCATCTTTAATATGCGATACCAAACAACAAATGAAGATATGAAACTTCATTTAGAAAAAGTCTGTGTTCTTGGAGTTGACAGAATGTTTAATCTCGGATCAGCATATGTTACAAACTTTGTGTATAAAAACAAAAAAGTCGTGAAAAAGTCATCGCGTGAACCTCCGATTTTCATTGGTCCTACATTATTTCATTGGGATTGCTGCTATTACACATATCATTCATTTTTCTCTCATGCTAAAGTCAGATTACAGACAGACGTCAAATGTGTTGATATTGGTATTGGTAGTGACGACGAGGGCGGTTTAACTAAAGCTATATTGACAAGGTTTTCCTAAACGAAACAAGATAATTATGCACCAAACATATACAAGACAATGTGACGGATTATGTAAAAAATAAGTTGCCGATGACTTAAGAACAACGCACTTCAGTTGTAATTACTGTTATCCTTCATGTTGTTAGTGCACTTTTCTCCTTGTTAGTGCACTAACTATTAGTTTGCGGTATTTCTATGGACCACATTTGTCACCCACGTGCGATCAGTGCTATTTTTACAATAAAATCCCAGATTAAGGTAAACATGAAGTCACGTGCATGAAGTGAAAATAGAACAAAATTTTGAAATAATGCAATTCTGCATTTATTTATATGAATTCATATATTACTCAATTTGAGTAATTTATCAATGGTAACAAAGTTGTAGTTCCTACATTAAATTTGTAGGCACAATATCCCACCTCAAAGTTTTTTTTATAACAAAACAAAAATAAAGCCGTGTATCAAACAATACTTCAAAGTCAGCCAGTTCCTACAAAAATGTTTATTAAGTAATAATTGTTAATCAATAAAGATCACCTGTCACACGTGTTTATATAATATGTTCGCACCACATCGTTCACTCTAAAATCAAGACATCAAATGACTGGTCACATAATTATTTTTATTTTTGGTTTATTTTGTTTTAAAATTGCAATGTCTACCAAATATTCATTATTTAACATAATATTAGCGCCTTTTTCTTTTTGTTGTTTTTTAACACCAAAAATGTCATTTAATGAGTGTTTGGGTATACATTTTTCACGATCATAAGGGGCATCTTAAAATCGACTTTAACAGCGAAAATCGTCATGTTAACTTCACTTTTATAACATTTTCAATTTCACAATATAGTATATAAAACCTTTAAACATAATACAAATGAAAAAAATGTTATTTTAATGTGTGTTTGGGTAAGTTTGGGTAAGTTTGGGTAAAAAGTCACACCGTTATAATATGGTCACTTCCGGTCAGCACAGTAAACATGTGGACTAAAATACTTGGAAAATTCTCATAAAACCCGACTTGCTATACGTACTAAAATATGTAAGTGCAATTTGTTTCTAAACTATTCTAAATCTTATAGAAAAACTTTATAGCCAACTTTTCCTGAGATAAAATTTAAACCTTTAATTCTACTTTACTACAACAGAAACTATAAAGTGCTACAATCATAGATTGTCATACTGTTTTTGATATTGGCACATCCAAAATCACATGTGATGACGTTGTGGAATTTTTAGAGGTTGATATTGATTTCGAGCTAAACTTTGATTTTCACATAACAAACTTGTGTAAAAATGCTGTTCAGCAATTAAACATTCTTAAACGTATTGGTAAAAATCTTAGTAAGTTGAACAGGCTAACTGCTAACTATTTTTCACTCTTTTATACAGTCAAATTTTAATTTTTGTACAGGAGAGAGCTTTAAGATTTGTATACTATGATTTTAAATTTTCTCATGATAATCTGTTGGAAAACGCAAAACTACCCACTATGTATGTAAAAAGAACAAGAACAATGGCTATTGAAACTTTTAAGATATTGTATGGCTTAGCACCACCTGTTTTAAGTAACTTACTGCACAGGAAAAAGACTAGTTATAATTTTAGGTATTCTAATTTGCTACAGGTGCCAAGAGTAAATTCTACAAATTTTGGTAAGAAGTCTTTTAGGTATGCTACCCCTGTACTTTGGAATTCACTACCAGAAAAATTTATATCTATCACTAACTTCAATCAGTTTAAAAGTCAGCTGTCTTTTTGGAATGGAAAAAAATTGTACTTGTTTGGCCTGTCAATATTATGCTTAATTTTCTTTTTCTGGTGCAGCATAAATTTTCATTTTCATTTTCTGGTGCAGCATACTCCATTAAAATTACAGTTGCTTCAGTAGTTCATTTCTTTTTCTTGCTATCTATTTTGTTGCTTTTAATTCTGCTTTATTTTTTAGAGCTTTTATTTAGTATAAGATTTTAGTTCTGCTTTATTTTTTAGAACTTTAATATAGTATATTTATATTGATTCAGATTATTTCAGAGCCTTGCTTTGCTACATTTATTTTGCTCCCACTTTTTTCTTTATTTATTATGCTGCTTTCATTTCATGTCAATTATGTAGTGCTGTATGTACGCATATATATCCATCTTTCTTTTTTAGTTTTTAAATCTTCTGCAGGCATGTCTGAATGTGGTATATCATTTGTATATGTGTATTTATAATTGTTAGTTGTATATATGTTTGTCGGTTCAAAGACTATGTTATCTGTTAGTTGTCTTGCCCACTTTAAGTAAAGATTATCTTACAAAACTACCTTAGTATAGCCTACTGTATATAGGATAGGCACGTGGTCCTGTAAACATCAATTTACTTACGTTTCGAATTATACTGGGTCACACACTATAACAAAATAGACCCAGTATCATTGGAAAGCGCAAGTAAATTGATTTATACAGGTCCATGAGGTATAGTAGATATGGCAAGAAATTAGTGCACATTTTATAAAGTAAAGATTTGTAACCTGTTAAAAATATTAAGTTTTTTTTTAAATTGTAACCATTTTGTAACCAGATACAATAATGTCCCCCTTAAAATATAAAGTTTTTAAAACTTGTTACCAGTTTGTATCCAGTTACAAATACATCTGGTCAAATTGACCCATTTCCAGTTTTACATGATTTATCTCCCCTTTTACTTCCTGTTAAAAAAACTACGGCTGTCATTACTAAAAGACTATGATATTGAAATACTTACTTACTTATGGGGGTTTTTAATGTCCTTGACTACCGTAAAACGATCTCGCACGGACTTATTGCCTAATGGCTTTTATTGAAAAATTTTTCTTTACCTATTTATTTGTATTTTTGGGGATTTATAGGCCATAAATACTATAACTGAAATGATAAAAGTAGTCAGTAATGCTGCAACCAAACAGACTTTGTGGAAGTAGATTAATCTATGAAGCTGCATCCAGCTAGAGAACCAAGACGCATGCAGCAAGTACGGGGCGTGCCATGGCAACAGCGTGTGCGCCTACTCTTATCGAATACTGTAAATGGGGTCTTTAACATGCCAGTTGATGGAATACTGTACACGAGGCACCAGTTTTACGTCTCATCTGACAGACGAAAGGAAAAAATATATATATATTTACATGTATATATACATCACTATGGCCTAACATAATTAATTTGAATTTGAAAATTAACTAGAGGCTCCCAGGAGCCTGTATCGCTCACCTGAACCTGAAACCAAACAACCCTTTTTTATCCAGCTTTTCTTTGTTATAAGGAATTGCCCAACACTTCTGCAAAAATCATTAATTTTGACCTTTTAAGGGAAATAACTCCTATAAGGAGGATCTCTTGATGGTTAGAAGGAGAAGGGAGGTTCACTTCAAATTTGCTGTACCTGTTATACTTTTTTAACTATCAGTTGAAAACTCTCTTGACCCCCCCCCCTTTTTTCATTTTTTCTATTTTAATCCAACGTAGCTATGTAGGTAGTCAGGTGTCATGATTTGCACAACTTTGGTAGAGGACATCCTAAAGATGATGTGTGCAATTTTTCAAAGCAGTCCTTTCATTGGTTTAAGAGGAGAAGATTTTTTAAAATCAAGTAAAATTGATAAAAAAAATGTTCAAGGAGAATAATTCCTAAACAGTCCATCAGACAATCTTGACCCTAATGTCATTTTTGTAGCCCTCATAGAGCAGAACAATTAAGCAATGCTAACTTTTTCTCTAGTTCTAATAATTTTCAAGATTTTGAGGCAAAAATGGCAAAAATCATCTCATTTGACAATTAAAGGGCAATAACTCCTATAAGGAGTCATCATACAACTTCAACCCAATGGAGTGTTTCTTAGAGCTTTTGATGCAGATGAAAGCATGTCTCTTCGGTTTTCCTGTATCTGTTACACTTTTTTAAATATAAGCCAAAAACTGTATTTTACCGCCCCCCCCCCATCCTATTTTTAACCATGGTGGCCATGTTGGTTAATCTGCAGTCATGGTTGGTGCAAACTTGGTTGAGGACATTTGACAGATGATGTGTACAAAGTTTCAAAGCAGTACTTTCAGTTGTTTCAGAGGAGAAGATTTTAAAAAATCAATTAAAACCGATTAAAAAAAACAGTTCAAGGGGAATAACTCTTAAACGGTTAATCAGACAATCTTGACCTTTAAGTCATTTTTGTAGCCCTCATAGAGCAGAACAATTAAGCAATGCTAACTTTTTCTCTAGTTCTAATAATTTTCAAGATTTTGAGGCAAAAATGGCAAAAATCATCAATTTTGACAATTAAAGGGCAATAACTCCTATATGGAGTCATCATACAACTTCAACCCAATGGAGTGTTTCTTAGAGCTTTTGATGCAGATGAAGGCATGTCTCTTCGGTTTTCCTGTATCTGTTACACTTTTTTAAATATAAGCCAAAAACTGTATTTTACCGCCCCCCCCCCCATCCTATTTTTAGCCATGGTGGCCATGTTGGTTAATCTGCAGCCATGGTTGGTGCAAACTTGGTTGAGGACATTTGACAGATGATGTGTACAAAGTTTCAAAGCAGTACTTTCAGTTGTTTCAGAGGAGAAGATTTTAAAAAATCAATTCAAACCGATTAAAAAAAACAGTTCAAGGGGAATAACTCTTAAACGGTTAATCAGACAATCTTGACCCTTAAGTCATTTTTGTAGCACTCATAGAGCAGAACAATTAAGCAATGCTAACTTTTTCTCTAGTTCTAATAATTTTCAAGATTTTGAGGCAAAAATGGCAAAAATCATCAATTTTGACAATTAAGGGGCAATAACTCCTACAAGGAGTCATCATACAACTTTGACCCAATGGAGGATTTTGTAGAGCTTTAGATGCTGAAGAAGGAAGGTCTCTTCGGTTTTCCTGTATCTGTTATACTTTTTGAACTATAAGCAAAAAACTGTATTTTGACCCCTCTGTTCTATTTTTAGCCATGGCGGCCATGTTGGTTGGTCTGAGGCCATGATTTGGGCAAACTTGGTAGAGGGCATTTTACTGATGATGTATGCAAAGTTTCAAAGCAATCCCTTCAGTGGTTTTGGAGGAGAAGATTTTTGAAGAAAAGTTTACGACGACGACGACGACGACGACGACGACGGACGACGACGGACGCCAAGTGATGGCAATAGCTCACATGACCCTTCGGGTCAGGTGAGCTAAAAAGTAACTCAGTTATATACATTTCAATGTGGAATTGTATTACATTTGTTGTTAGTTTTCACTAACTATGTATTTTTATGAACAATATTTTTGTAAATTATAAGATAAGAATGATATACATGTTTTTTTTCTATTTTTAAGAAATCTATTAGAGTATTCTATTTTTTTTATTTATTTTTGTTGTTTTTTTTTTTTTGTTTAAATATATACAATATTGCTATAAACATTATTTACAGGGATTATTGCTCAGAAGTAGGGACCCGCCTGAGACGTAGCTCTTGGCATGCCCTACTTTGTAATAATAATAATACAAAGTAGGGCATGCCAAGAGCTACTGTAAATAATGTAAATATTGAAATAAAGATTTGATTGTTTTTATATTGTTTGTCTATGCCAATTAAATTTTTAGCTAATTAACCTTATTAGTAGATGTTACTATAGCCATAGGCAACAGGTGAGTTTGAATACAACACGGATGTCACTGGTAAGCTTGTTTAATCAAGCTATAAAACAGCTGGGGATATACCTCCAATTAGCGTCAGGTAAATAGGGTAATGCACATTGGTTAATTAATTAACAATCACGTTTACTCAGCAGGCGGTTTTAATAACCTTCCTCACTCAGATATTGACACCTGTCATTCAACTGAAGCGTGAAAATTTATCAAAGATAATTGCCCATTTCAAAAGGTTTCAACAGGACAAACACATATGTAGAAGGTGTGTTCACGTTTCTCCAACATTTGATAATTAGTTAAAACAACATTCAATTAAGTGTGGGGATTAAGGGGCATCTTAAGGATTATTATGTTGATATTACCTGTAAAATTTAATTGTTTAATAAACGTTGACTAGTTATAAAATGTGTGTCTTAACTCATTATTCTGCATTTTGTTTTACATAAAAGGAAATATCATATACAGTGATACAAAACAAATAAAGTATGGTCTATAATTGTGTATTTCATATAAATTATTATATTACATTAAAATCATTATTAAAAAGTATAACCACGTAAGTATTAGACTAGTATAAACGGTATATCTATCTTGAAGAATAGATACTTGTAGATTAATAGATATTTAATTCACAGCGATTATTAGTACCAGACGACGGTGTTTCTACAACTAGTTACCTCACCAACCGTGTAAACGCTGATGCAATATACGGAGATTGTTAATGTTTCGAAATGAATTTTGCAAGTGCTAGACATACTATAGTATTGCCATGCATAAAATCAGAGACATAATATAATACAATTAAAAAAAAAAACAAAATAAAAAACCAATACAATTCACAATAAAAAATTTAAAAAATAATAAACAATAAACGATAAAAAAATTAGCAAAAAGTTCAATTGCCCATCATTATATCTTAAAGCTGTATTATATATTCTGTGTTGGATAATCCTTAACCTCTCCCTTTGAACGCCTCTTAATCCCTTTGTCTTAATTGGTTGTTGTTTTAGTCTATAAGTAGAAATGTTGGAGAAACGTGAATAAACCATGTAGAATGAGGTATAGGCGTGTCCAATACAACCCACTAATGGCACTATCATAGAAACGATCAAGTGCTGCAAAACTTACATATCCTTATCTTAAGAGTCAGAAACTTGTTTTGTTGTAAAAGGCACCAGTTTTAATAATCTTTAAGACCATAAAATTTCTGTGAACATATCTCAAAGTGTCAAACACCAAAATAAAAACACCGGATGTTGTATGTACATAATAAAAATAAAACCAAGTGGTGCACAAAAATGAATTGTTCGGATTTTACTATATGTCAAAATATAATCCCAATATACAATAAATTATAAAAAAAATAATTCGTATAATTATTAAGTATATATATTTTTTATGTTAAGAAATTTATTATAAAAATATAGATTGAAAACTCAACACCATGTCCATTCCGTGATTGACTTGCATTTAGAAACCGGCTGTTTTAGTGAAATATGGTAATGAATGGTAATGAAATTTGCTTTCAGTCAAGTTTGTTTAAGCAGTGTTCAGAGCAACAACTATAATCAGTTTCTTACTGTTTCTAAGAGGATTTTCGCATTTTGTTTGTTAATAATGGACCATTTTTAATATCTTATGCTCATGTCAATCTTTTTTATAGCTGGGAATACTGGTACATACTTGGGCACATTGTTTACATCTAGAATTTAGTATAGAACTACTTTAATTAGAAACAAAGAACTAATCAACATTACGATTTCATAAGCAGGCTTGACTAAGTTATAATCTGAGAACGGATTCTAAATGCGAAAACATAACAAATACCCTTCCTTTAGAAAACTCAATTATAAATTACATTTTAACTATACTATAGTAAGAGTCGGTGTGTGTTGGTGGAGGTTTTTTGCCTGACAAATAAAAACTGCTAACCCGGTATGGTCGAGCTTATGCTCCTTTTGTATATCCCTAAATGTTTAATTTGAAATCAAAAAGTATTTCCTCAAAATATTTGGCCTTTTGAAATGCAGCAATTTTGTTCTTTTTGATAGATATCTTCATATTATAGAATTGTACCTCAGTTGGTCCTCCACTTATTTTTAGTATTTTGTTTCGATTCAAAATACAAGATAGCTGCCACAATTTAACATTGCTTAGCATAGAAAACAAGGCCAGTTACCTCCAAGGGCATTTTTCAGACCTTTGATGGAAATGGCTAAGAGATGTTTCAGTTGTGTGATACACCTTTATTTATTTGATTTTTACACTACTCCACACAAAGTGTGGAGTATTATGTGATACCCTCCATTTGGTTTGTTTGTTTGTTTGTTTGAATGGTGTTTAGTGTCACTTACAGCAATTTTTCAGCTATATCATGGCTTGCAGCTTTTATTGGGGGAGGAAGTCAGACTACCAGGAGAAAATCCCTGACCTTTGGTAAGAAAACTGGCAATCCTTGTCAATTAAGATTGGAGTCAAGTGCACCCTGCCCGCAGTGAGACTCGAACCCGCAACCTCCGTGTTGACAGGCCAATAGTAGACAAACTAACTTAACCACTCGGCCACTATGTGATAATGTGAGTGCCTGTTGCAGGGCATCATTTAATGTTCCATTAGATGCCATATAATTTGTCAGGTGGTATCGTGAACTGAAGTCATTTCAATGGGGCTTTGATCAAGTATGCTAAGGATACTATATTTGTTGGCACATGTACAGTATCTATTAACATCTGACTTTTTTAATTCCAGTGATGTGAAATGGTGAATGTGACAAAGGGAATTCTTGTTGAATGTGACCCTGCAATGAAACAATTTCTTCTCCATCTGGATGATACTGAAGCATTTGGAAGAAAGTTTGTCATTCAAGATCTAGGAGAAAACTTCCTGTTCATTTCCTCAGACATTTTAGAAACATTACAGGATAAAATTGATGATATCATGGAGAGATTGTCATTTCCTTTGGCAGAAAAATAAATCAGCATCACTTACTTTTCTGTTTGTAAATCCTTGTGGTTTGTTTTTTAAAATTAAAATAGTAACTAATTTTTAAAATGAAATCAAAATTACCTTGGAGCTGGATATTAACAAAACGATTGTTAAATATGAACAGTCCATTGTTTGAGGAAGGAAATATTGTTTGTTTCCTAGCAACAAAACAGTTTACAGTTGCAGATAAATTGGATGAATTGTTAGACAGGTACAAATAAGAAGTCTAATTTGATAGTATTGTTTCAGGTCATTTGGGGGATAAAACTTGTAAACTTTTGTTTTTTGGTTTTAAATTTTAATAGTACTGTATAGTAAAAAAAAAATGTACATGTATGGCGACTGTCTTCCAAATTCATTTTAAAAGTGGTTCAGGGTGATATTTAAACGATTAATAAGGAAATCAAATGTAATTTAAAACTTTTCATACAACAATCAAACAACACTTCTTCAGATTTTATACTTACATGTTATCATTACAAATACATATTGTTGTGAAAATGTCCTACGAAAAAAAAAAAAATAAAAAACAGATACCAGAGAATTTGAAAGTAACAGTTTTGGTCAGGTTGCATAAAGTACAAACCCCGGTTATACATGAAGTATGATGATGTTGGATGTTAGTGCAGAGTAAATATGGCACCTATTTTGTGTAAATAAACACCACCTAAAACCTGAAATAAGTAATTTATCAGCAAAATGTACAAATAATTGTGTGTTGTTTGTTTCAGTCAAGCAGATTTTTCATGTGGTATTGGAACTTGTGACAAGACGTTTAGTTCTTTAACTGAGTAAGTATTTGTACTCTGACTTACTTCCCTTTCCTCAATAAAAGCTGGTGCATTAAAAGTGGCATTAAACTCTATTAAAACAAACACACAAAGACATTTTCAATTCTACTTAAGTTCTTTACTATTGATGGATGAATTATGAAAGCCAACCAATCAGATTATAATTCGGATGTCCTTATGAAATTAATTGTGTATGAATTTTGATCTTTATACAGATATGAATCCCATTACAACAGTGTCCACAAGAATGTATGCAGTATATGTAGACGATTTTATCCGACCAATCACCTACTAGATATTCATCTTTTAGAATGGCATGACTCTATGTTTGAGCTTATGGCTTTAAAACAACCAATGGTATGATTTTGTCTATTACTTGAATTGCAATGATGACATATTTGCAGTATTAATTTTACCTGTAATAGTATGGCATATTTGTTCATGATTAATATGGTGTCTCACTCTGACAATACACATTCATAGATCGTAAACATGAAGCAATAATACAGGGAATAATTCCAGTGTTACTGATTTGTTTGTAATTCAAAACTATACAGGATTTTATATATTCTGTACTGTGTCTATTAAAATCCTACTACAGTATGAAATTAAATATAAAAGTGATAAAAATATTTCTTCTTCAAAATCTGATGATAAAAAGATATAAGGATTCCTAACTTCCTAATACTTTCTGCAGTTTCAGTGTCTTATACCAACTTGTAGTGTAAAACTGACAAACAGAAAACAACGGAAAGATCACATGATCAAAGTCCATAAATATCCAAGTAATTTCAGGTTTGACAGAGAAAAAAAATCGACATCTAATAAGTAAGTAAGTTAGCACATGACAGTCAGGTTATCTGACATTCACCCTAGTTTAAGGGTCCAGTGATTATATTAAAGTCTTTGGATTAGGTCAGTTCTTCATTAACCATGTATGACAGGATGATCAGTTAGTATAAAGGTTGCTCATCAGCAATACACTATGGTCTGCATAATAATTGTGTAAATTATTCAGTTAATGTAACCCAATTTACCAGTTGTTCATGGATTATTTTGTTCACTACTGATGTGGAATGCAGGAAATATTTTTTTCTGTTTCCACACTTTGTAAGTATTCTACGGTTCAACATTGGTAAATACAGACATTTCTATCCAGCCTTCTACGGTAGATATAGAGGAAGTTATAAGGGCACAAACAACTAACCAGCAAGTAAGATATTCTAGATAAGTGGGAGGTTAAATGTATTGTGTATTACACATCATGTAGGCATTTCTTCACAGTTGTAACCTCTTTCTAGCAACAAGTACACTAAAACAGAT
This sequence comes from Limnoperna fortunei, assembly GCA_944474755.1. Classification (NCBI taxonomy): domain Eukaryota; kingdom Metazoa; phylum Mollusca; class Bivalvia; order Mytilida; family Modiolidae; genus Limnoperna; species Limnoperna fortunei. The sequence continues at coordinate 107,311,304 of OX104113.1, read as the reverse complement.
AGCGATTCCTGCAAGACAACAACAGAATCCATGGAAACAAATTCTGTGGAGATGACAGAGAAATCAGGAAACAGACCCAAAATTCAGTACAGTTACAGGTAAATAGTACAGAGAAACACTGAAACAGGACTCAAGGCATGGGATACTCTCTGGGTACTCTTGTACATGTGCAATAGAATTGTTTGTTGTGAAATAGGAGACATGATCAGTGATTTCCTTGGGGTATTCATGGACATAGTCAATAAAACTTGTTGTTGTGAAATAGGAGACAGGTTTAATCTTATAATGGTTGGTGATTCCCTCAGGATGGTCAATAAAATTGTTTATTGTGAAATCTCATGAACACTGCCAATGAAACTGTGAACTAAGAGACAGGTTTAATCTTATAATGGTCGGTGATACTCATGAACTCTCTGCCAATAAAAAATTTGTTGTGAAATAGAAAACAATTAAAGAAGAATCCATGAAGCAGTACACATTTTGATTTATGAAGTACATACAGCTTTTTTATTTAGAATTATATATAGAACACTCTGCCTATTATATCAAATTTTATTTTGATTTCCCAACTAAACTTTAGTACAAATATTAGGCCCATAGAAACTAAACTTGAACAATTTTTTTTTATTCTGATCAGAAAACCACTGCTATGGGAAAAAAGTTTTAAAGGCTACATGTACTTCTCTTTAACCATTTAACCTGTTGAAACAAAACCAGAATTTTGTGTATTTTCCTCTATATCATTTGTTTTTTTTATGCCAAGCAGAATTTCAAAATGGCCACCAAAGCAGAAAGTGTATTGAACATAGGACCCTGTGGGCAAAAGTTTTAATAGGCTTCTTCTTCTCTGAATCCGGTTCACCAATTAAAACAAAACTTATTAGAACAAATAATTGTACCCTTGCTTTTTTTTTTGGCGAGGGTACGAATTTAGTCCCATTACTCGTAATGTAGCAGAGCGGGAGTGAATCACTCCCGGCACTTTGATGTCCAAAAGAAGTTGCATATACAATCAGACGTGGTCGATCTTGATATCTCTTGACAGTGTCACTAATTTTTTTATCGGTTTCGTGTTTAAAATCGATCATTATTGATACGTGATGATAGTTATTGCCGTTTTTAATAACCAGCTGTGCGTTGTGTATTAATTGAAATCTGTGTCTCTTTTTGATTACGTTTACTACATGAAAACCATTGAGAAACCCGAAACTGAATGGCATGTTGCATCTTGGGTAATACATATGTAAATTACTGGATTCTTACTACTGAATGGTTGTTATAGTATGCAAATTAGCACGTTTATAATAAAATTAGTTCACATTATCCATAAACGTGAAAATGATCAACATAGCATTTTTCATGTGTATCTTCAAAGATGAAAAAAGAAATGTCTTCAATAAAGATCGTTTCCCGTTAGTTTCACAATGTCTTAAAAATAATTAACGTAAAGATGATGAATATTATGTTTGAATTTTGTATAAATAGACCGAAATTAGAATTTTTTATTTGCTACATTACGAGCAATAGAACTGAATTCTGCCGTTAATCCTACAAATAACAAAACTTACTTCGGATTATAACGGCAGTATAATTCAGCCTAAAAACTTATTTGCAATATTGTTTGAATGATCTACTATAAAGTATATGTTTTTTATGCCAATAGGAAAATCAAAATGGCTGCCACCGCAGGACTTCGTTTAACACAGGAGCCTATTGGAAAAAGTTTTAAAAGGCTTCTCTAAATCAGTTAACCAGTTGAAATAAAACTTACCACCATGCCTCTATAAGGTTAATGTTTTTATGCCAATTTGAAGGTAAAAATATCCACCAACAAAGGACTCTAATTGGACAAATTTTCAAAAGGCTTCTTCTCTGAAACCAGTAATCCAATGGAGACAAAACTTATCAGCATAATTGTTTGGATGGTCCTCTATAACAATAAATATGGTCACCATTACCATCAAAACTTATCAGCATAATTGTTTGGATGGTCCTCTATAACAATAAATATGGTCACCATTACCATCAAAACTTATCAGCATAATTGTTTGGATGGTCCTCTATAACAATAAATATGGTCACCATTACCATTACAGACTTAGTTTAACATTAATATCTGTATTTTTCAGAGTTCCCCAAAACTTCTCCTTCGGCCAGGGAGTATCCAGAGGCTTTCAACGGAAAAGAGGACATGGACGTGGTGGTAAAACTAGACACTGGCACATTCAATCAGAAGGCAGAGATATGCAAATTGACATAGAAAATGTCAACATGAATGAACTGGCTGAAGCATTGGATACGCCATAACAAAACTTTCATAACATAATTTTTATTCAAGTGTAACATTTTTCCTAAAACTTTGTTCCCTAAATTCTATGGTTATCTGCACATGTATATAACTTCATTGCATGTTTTAAGTTTTAAAATTGTATTAAGCAGTTTCTTTGTTTGAAGAACTTATCATAAAAAGTTGTGCATTTCTTGGAAGCCATTGTGTTAACTTGTCCCTTATGTGGGGGTAATAATATTATTGGTTTATCATATATTTAGTCCTAAATACTAAAGCTTAAATATACAGTACAATATATCTATCCATATCAAACATCATTGGTTTACCCTATACTGCACCCATGCCTTTTTGTCACATGCTATCCTTTATCACATTTACATTTGGAGTCTCTCAGACAGTATCGTGTTTGCAGATGAATATAGCAGACATCATGGCTACGCCAAGGAGTTTTAAAAGTACATGTATAGCAAAGAAGAAAAAGTGATGTATCGCTAAGCTGAAGACATATTAAAGCTAGAATACTGCATTTAGGAATGTGACTGTGCACAATAAAATCAGACTATTGACTTAATGTTTGGGATGGGTCAAGAACAGAATTTGTGTAAATAATCATACATAAAATAAAGGAATGAAAAAAATGTGTACAAAACATTGTAAAAATACAGGTACACTTAATCAAGGAACATGTCTTCATTCTGAATACCTACATTGAATATGCATTGTAACAGTCAACTATTGATTTCTGTTGAAATATCTGATACAACAATATACAATATACATGTATATCAAAATCCAGTATCCTTCCGCAGGTCAGGGGTTTTCTCCGGGTACTCCGGCTTCCTCCCCCAATAAAAACTGGACGCCATGATATAGCTGAAAAATTGCTGAAAGTTGCGTTAAACACATCAAACAAACAAAAACAAAATCCAGTGATCAAAGGGCCTATAGGTTTGCACTCTCTCCCCTAATTGGTCAGTCCATCACAAACCTTTTTTACTTGTGCCTAGCGCGCAGTACCACAAATTGGCGGAATCTTCAATGTGTTGAAGGCAGCGAATCATGAAACAGAAAGAAACGGAAACCTTCTCCTGACTTTTTTTTTCTGAACAGGTGCAGATATTGAGCTGATATTTGTTATTCTAGTCAACCATGTTGTGTTGCAGATTAAGTTTGGATATTGTTCTGGTCCTATGATTTTTTTTAATGAAATTATGGCCCTTGGACTTTTATATGCCAGTAAGGTACTTATATAGTATTGCTGCAATACTACCAACACTTTAACATCGTTGTAGTAAATTAGGTCTAGTGACTTCTTTGGGGATTTAAATAAGGTTTGTTCCTTGTAACTAATACATTATGTCTAGCTCCTAGTAAATGAAGGTACTAATAAAATACTGAACATGACGTAAATCATGTAAATACACAGGTGTAGCACCTAAGATGATAGCCTCATGGTTATAACATTGGTATAGCACATGTGGTCAAGCTCCTAATGACTACAATGGTATAGCACATAAACTAGCTCCTGGTACCTGCAGATAACTCGTGGTAATAACATTGGTATAGCACATACGATCTACCTCCTGATAGCTGCAGATAACTACATTAGTAAAGTACACGAGGTTTCCCCCTAGGTATCTATATTAGTATGGTTCATGAGGTTTACCCCTAGGTATCTACATTAGTATGGTAAATTAGGTTTACCCCTAGGTATCTACATTGGTATAGTTCATGAGGTTTACCCCTGAGTATCTACATTGGAATAGCACATGAGGTTTACCCCTAGGTATCTACATTGGTATAGTTCATGAGGTTTACCCCTGGGTATCTACATTGGAATAGCACATGAGGTTTACCCCTAGGTATCTACATTAGTATGGTAAATTAGGTTTACCCCTAGGTATCTACATTGGTATAGTTCATGAGGTTTACCCCTGAGTATCTACATTGGAATAGCACATGAGGTTTACCCCTAGGTATCTACATTGGTATAGTTCATGAGGTTTACCCCTGGGTATCTACATTGGAATAGCACATGAGGTTTACCCCTAGGTATCTACATTGGTATAGTTCATGAGGTTTACCCCTGGTTATCTACATTGGAATAGCACATGAGGTTTACCCCTAGGTATCTACATTGGTGTGGTACATGAGGTTTAGCCCAAGGTATCTACATTGGTGTGGTAGATGAGGTAAACCCCTAAATATCTACGTTGGTATTGTACATGAGGTTTACCCCTAGGTATCTACATTGGTATGGTACATGAGGTTTACCCCTAGGTATCTACGATGGTAGGGTACATGCGGTTTACCCTTAGGTATCTACATTGGTGTGGTACATGAGGTTTACCCCTAGGTATCTACATTGGTATGGTGAATGAGGTTTACCCCTAGGTATCTACATTGGTGTGGTACATGAGGTTTACCCCTAGGCATCTACGATGGTATGGTACATGCGGTTTACCCTTAGGTATCTACATTGGTGTGGTACATGAGGTTTACCCCTAGGTATCTACATTGGTATGGTGAATTAGGTTTACCCTTAGGTATCTACATTGGTGTGGTACATGAGGTTTACCCCTATGTATCTACTTTGGTATGGTACATGAGGTTTACCCCTTGGTATCTACGTTGGTATGGTACATGAGATTTACCCCTAGGTATCTACATTGGTATGGTACATGAGGTTTACCTCCAGGTATCTACGTTGGTGTGGTACATGAGGTTTACCCCTAAATATCTACGTTGGTATTGTACATGAGGTTTACCCCTAGGTATCTACGATGGTATGGTTCATAAAGTTAACCCCTAGGTATCTATATTCGTATGGTACATAAGGTTTACCCTAGGTATCTACATTGGTATGGTACATGCGGTTTACCCCTAGGTATCTACATTGGTTTGGTACATGAGATTTACCCCTTGGTATCTACATTGGTGTGGTACATGAGGTTTACACCTAGGTATCTACATTGGTGTGGTACATGCGGTTTACCCTTAGGTATCTACATTGGTGTGGTACATGAGGTTTAGCCTTAGGCAACTTAGTTGGTACGGTACATGAGGTTTACACGTAGGTATCTACGTTGGTATGGTACACTAGATTTACCCCTTGTTATCTACGTTAGTATTGGACATGATGTTTACTCCTATGTATCTACGTTGGTATTATACTGACATTTACCCCCTTGGTATCTACGTTAGTATTGTACATGAGGTTTACACCTAGGTATCTACGTTGGTATGGTACACTAGATTTACCCCTTGTTATCTACGTTAGTATTGGACATGATGTTTACTCCTATGTATCTACGTTGGTATTATACTGACATTTACCCCCTTGGTATCTACGTTAGTATTGTACATGAGGTTTACCCCTATGTATCGACGTTGGTATGGTACATGAGGTTTACCCCTAGGTATCTACGATGGTATGGTACATGAGGTTTAGTCTTAGGCAATTAAGTTGGTATCTGCGTTGGTAGTGAATATTAGGTGTAGCTCCTCTTAACTATATTGGTTCACGATTTGTTCACGTTTTCCCATCCCGAAGGCCTACAATTTATACAATGAAATATAAAATGAATAAAGGTATACACTTCTTGCAGACAAACTGGAAAATAAGAGTATCAATGAAACTGATCGATGCTTCCGAAAATGTCAAGTGATCCTTAAATCTAAGCACACACCAATAAAAGAACATAGAAAGGGTTACCAGTAAAATGGATATATCAGAATTGAATAAAATATAAGAGAGACAACAAATTATTCATTCATTTACAGTGAACTACGTGTCATTAAACTGATATAAATGATATAACTAGGTTAAACAGAATATCAAACATTGACTTTTTTCTTTGCAAATTATTCACTGTCATAAGCCTGCTAAGAGAATTATGTTATGTGAATTACCCTAATGTTTGAAATCTTTACTTTATCTCGCACAAAAGATATGTTGAGACTATATCAATATTACATGTTGAAATGAAAAATTGCATCTTAAAAGCTAAATAGCTAAGTCCGCTTTAAGCGTCTGTTGTGTTTTCATGGATATCGTCTCTGTCCCATTTAAAAAACTTCTGGGTACTATAATAACGGTTCACATAGTGCAACTTGTGCTGTATTTATATGATAAAATCCGCGATTTTTGAAGAAAAACAAAATAGCCCTCCGCATTCACTACACACTTTTATAATTTTCCAACAGTAAATCAACAATATTCAGGAGCCATCAATTTAAGAGAAGAGGAGGAGTGGGGGAATCGGTAATTCGCTAAAGACATATTAAAAAAACACCCTAAGTTCACTCCACTTTCTGGCACATATTTGTTTGTTTTTAACCCTTTTTTAATTCTAAAGGAGGCAGCTGCCTCTTCTATTTTTATCTACGGTCCTGTTGCTGGAATAGCTGCACTAGTGCCCAGAAGATGTCAATAACCCAAAGATGGACAATGGCCTCACAGCCAAATCAAAAGGACCAATCGGGATTACTTTACTTGTGTCTCATCGTGATTTTGAATTAAATTCCCATCGCACACTTTTGTTGGGTGCAATTATGTACGTTCCGCAAATCTTGAACGTCCCATTGAAGAAGGCCCTTTATTGAGACATATTCATATACCATGTATACTCTGTGGTTCATTCATGTGTGTATTGCGTGCAGAGCTTGACTCCGATTTTTGCGTGAGTGAAATATTGAAGCGATGATTGAGTTCACATGACCAAGGATGTTTTTGTTACAAAAAGTAACCCCTTTCCTATCTTTGATAAAACGTATCCTATTAAAAAAGACTAGGATCGTATATTGTTCAACAACTAATTAATATACGAATTCAGAGTGACTTGCCAAAATGCACAAGTTAGAAGCGATCAAAATGTGTCTACTTGTGTCCGGTCTAATGAGTCCTGACACGTGCATGCATTTTAATTTTGCATTAATTTGATCAACATGATCAAGGACCATATATCATATACGGTCCTTAATTCTCTGTTGTGTCCGAAAAGCTTGACCAATTCAACATAATTGACATTTTAGTCAAAACGTGTTCAATGTCACTCGACTTGGACCATACTGGGAGGGTTCCCATTGCTGGACCCACAGAGCAGCCAAGCGCGTCCCCGGGTGGCAGATAGGGGAGACCCTCTCGTTGGGGGGTTGTCAGGTCATAATACGCAAAGCCTGACCGCGGACCGTAGTGGGTAACGTGTTTGGAGAGTGTCACGCTCCTTGCACGATAAAGACCCCTTTTATAGATTTCGAAAATGAGTAGGCTCATTGTAGCCGCTACAAAAGGCTAAATTTTCCGCCCCTACCCAAAACTCCATACTTTTCCAGTGGCAGTCAAAATTGTATTCCCTGTGACCCATCCCACCCCCATTTTCCGTTGATTTATTGTTTGTTAACTTGTTCCCGTCCTGAATATAGCTGAAATACTGCTCACTGGACGTAAAACAGACATCCAATCAATCAATCAATCAACCAATCAATGTCACTTGGTGGCCGAGTGGTTAAGGTAGTTCGTTTGAATCCTAGTCAACTCGTACCTTTGCATCATTTGGTAGACTGAAAAGGAACACACATCTAAAATTATTTAAAATTATGTTTAAATAAAAAAATATAATTTTTAATATTTATTATCATACTTATTTTAGAGCACTAATGCACTAACAAAAACAAAGCAAGAATACAAAACCATAAACCCTGACAATTTTAAAACAAGATGCATGTTTCATAAGACTTGTATTATTTTAAAATCGGCGTTTATGTAACACCAGTCATTGGTAGTCAATAGGCACTATAAACAATTATATTATATATATTTTAATATTATAAACAGTTTGTGTTTAATTTAGGCGTCTTGTGATGGTCCATTCAACTGACATCACTGCCGCTAGAATACGAATCTCACAACATGAAAAATTCCGCATATATGTATTTCGTAGTGGATCTCTGCTGCCGACTATTGGATTCCGTAACCATTTTAATGTGTGGTTAGATGAGCAGCTTCTTCTTGTAGCTTTGGGATCTAGCAGATAAAAAGGCTTCATCTCATCGCTGGATCTCTTGTTAATGAGACGATGCTATACCCTTCAACATCGTTTTCATCCTGGTGGGTTGACTGTAAACAGTCCATGACTCGAAAGGACAAAAATTATTTATGGAAAATATTTGTTGTCTTTATTTTTAACGTTGATCTCCTAACCAGTTTTTACCGTCGTGTGGCTTTGGATTTTTTTATTTTTTGAGTAAAAAAATAAGTAAAATATTTCTCGACAAGAGAAAAATAAGCATTCGTTATTAAGGGACAATTAAAAAAATAATTGGATCCCTTTTTTAAAACTAATTGTTGAAAAAGCATTTCACAACTCATATGCCTAAGCCTCAAAAGTTTGAAATTTTATCAGTAAATTTCAAATACAAATAAAAGTATGCATTGAAGTTGTATTTTTTTAAATAAATGACTGCAAAATAATTGTAAAAGGTTCGAATGTTTCAATATATTTGTATGTAATATACAGTATATATTTTTATTTAGAAACTAATTTAGAGCATTCTGTACAGCCGCGGAATGTACATATTTACTATATTAAAATTCAAAGTTACGAGTTGGTAGAGGTACGAGTTGGTAGGGTACGAGTTGGTCAAGGTACGAGTTGACCTGCACCCTTTCGTTTGCTATTGATCACTTGGTCTTTCAACACTGAGGTTTCACTGACAGCAGGGTGTACTCGACTCCAATCTTAATTGACAAGGATTGTCATTTTTTATACCGAAGGTCGGTGTTTTCTCCCGGCCTCCTTCGCTCTGCAAATTAGACGCCATGATATAGCTGAAAAAATGCTCAAGTGGCGTTAAACGTCATTCAAAGAAAAACAATAAATCAATGTCACTGATGGATTTATTTTTTGTTTGACACATGCCTGCATGTGTCTGTTTGATCTCTTATATTCTTATTCCAAGCATATTTATCAACGTTTGAGCATACGGTTTGTTTCTGTTTTCGCTTTCCGTTGCCATGGCTGAATTATAGTGATCATTGATATTACTGCATATGAATGTTTGTTACAATGATATACAGTAAATTTATTTTCCGATGTGAAGACCAAAAAAAATTTGAAATGAAAGTAGAAAAATTTTCTTAGACTTATCAGAGACGTATAATTACATGTAATTACATATCTCTGGACTTATAATAGATCATAATAGACTGTTGAAAATCTTCTTGGACATTTATGATGTTTCCATTTTTATGAACATTACACTCAATATTCTGTTGCATAATTATGACAACTAAGTAAAAGAAAAAAAATATTGTTTAACATTAAAAATTCTTGACCTGTTCCACATCATGGATATTTAAGCGATTTAACAAGATAATAATGCCTCATTCAAGCTAATTCGAGATTCACGAAATAACGTCCCTTTGAAAATATGCGTGCGCATATACCGGAACTGGAATATGATATTTTATAAAGAAATGACAGTTATTGTACGACAGAAAATTTATGGAAATGTAATATAAATGAGTTAATGTAATGGCATATAATCCACAGTTGGATTCGGGCATCCTCCGCCGTAATCCACAGGATGATTTTGAACTCATCCAGCGTGTGGGAAGCGGAACGTACGGGGATGTTTACAAGGTGAGATTCAGTGACTGAACTGTGAAGTATTTCCGATTGTTGTCAATATTTTTGTTTACTGTCGTCTGTAATAGAACAACACACTACTAATGCGGAAGCGTATGAATTAATAACTGCCCAAAAAGAATCTTTTACAGAATTCAATAATAACAATTAGCTCTACATATTTCACTATGAATCATTTTCATGGGATTGTAAGGCATGTGCTACATGAATGTATATATATATATATATATAGGAACTTCTTAAGGATTTAACATTATATGTACAATATATTAGTACATTACATGTATTATAGGTATTTAGCCATCTTTTCTTTAACGTGCCAAAAATATATGTTTATATGATAAGATAATAGCTTTACTCAATAGGATATTTTATATTTAAAACAAGTTTTAAAGAGCTTGTAACCAAATAGATGTACACATACAATAACAATAGTCTGAAGACAAAAAACACAAATATTCTTATAAAATGAATTATGTTATAAGCAGTAAAACAAAACTGGGTCGTTTATGTACATGTACGAAAACTAGGATAACATAGAAAACAGAATTGCTGTCAAAAATCAGTTTTGATTGAAACAGAATTTATGAACAAGAAAACTACATTTAGTCTAAACATGTATTTCCGAAAATGAATTAAAATGTAGAGAAACTGTTTTCAGTACTTAAGTGATCTAGACTATTCCAAAGCATGGAGGCAGGCTGTAGAATTTGTGAATGATATTTGTTTACTATACCTTGTGATTTGAACCAAGTAAACACACATATAAAAGCCTTTTAAAAACACTAACCTTCAGTTTTTTAACTTTTAAGAATCAATCCAGTAAGATTTGAATATGAATTGAGTGAATCATTGACAGCCAGTTCTCAGCAAAAAACACTGGCAACATTTGTGAACTTTCCCTTTCTTGCCCATAATGAAAAATTGTAATTTTTTTGATAAACAAAAACTTTCAATTGGTTTCAAACTTCAGTTCTTTCAAAACATATTGTATTTTAACAATTTTTCTTTGATAAATATTTGAGCTGCACTTGGAAGAAAAAAGATAAAGAATAATTATTGACATGATAAGTTCTGTAGATGGGTGTCCCATGAAGCAATTTGATCAGCACAACTTTGTCCAAGTGGAAGTGTGCTCAACAGAAGAATTATTTCTGGGTTCAGTGATTTTGTTTGCCTATATTTACTTCCGAAATAAGACCTTTTCCCTCAGAGAAAGTTTCCCAAAATGTTCAAAAAATGGCTTAAATTTTTCCCAAATGAGGATTAAAATTTCCCAAAAGATAAAATTTGAAGCAGAAAAATGGTATATGATATGTAATTAGCTTGCTATGTGATTGGTATCTATAGTTTGTTATTTATTTTCGTCCCAGTTCTTCATAAGATTAGAAAATTTTACCTAAAACTCAAGATGTTATACAAAGAAAGCTTTATATAAATTTTCCCAATTCTCATAAAATGATGCATATTTTCCCAATAAAAAAGGCAGGGGCAGTTTTGAAAAATTCCAACAAAATCACTGGGGTTTAATGTAATGTTATTCTATCTATCTTCTGTGGAAGATTTGCTCATATAAACATGGCATGTTCATAACAAACTGTTAGGAATATTATGATGTATACAAGAAATGAATGAATGAATGAATGAATAACTATTTCTGGTGCTCTTTTTCATTGATTTTATAATGATAAAGGTTATGTGCTATTTGATATTGCATACCATGAATAATAATGAAAAAGAAAGAAAAAAAAACTGAATCTAAGTGTGTTATGGTTTAAAAACACAAAAGAAATAATCATGGAAATCCACAATTAATAATAATAATTATGTAAATTATGAAAAATGTATGTAATTATTTTTACGATCCCCCTGAAGTCTCACAATCAGGGCCTCACTTCTGCCTGTTTGGCTGCCAGAGAGAAGTCACATGTACATCTCCCTACTTTTTAGAGTGTGGTGAACCCTGCAATAATACACAGGTTGTTATGATGCTATTAAGCATACATGTACATGCATACATGTAAGCTTGATCTTATTCCAGTAATCGTGTCTATTTGTTGATCATTAAGTTGAGGTGTACATGTTACTGGTTACATGGATACTGAGTAACCTGTTTGGAACGTAATCAACCCTGATTGTGACATCAAATGAAAAAGCCAGATGTACATTAAGTTATGATAATTCAGCTATATGCTTGATGAATAAGAATGGAGTTAATTATGAGATTGGTCAACATTTCAAGGCAATTAAAGATTACAAGGCTTTAAAACAATGACATGTAATATTTGTAGGTTTGTACTACAATACATGTAGTATTAGGATTTTTGTTGCATATGACAAGTACGTGGTACATATCTACTGGTACATGTTAATTAGTCACATCAGACTCAAAAAAAAAAGTTTTTATGTTATGTGACTTATTACCACCCATTCTGGATACCACCTTGCCCATAGACTAACATGTAATCTTAGTGATCAATGGCCATGGTAAACACTCTGCTTCAATAACAGGAAGTGCCCAGCTCTTTATATTTAGCTCGTTGAATCATTTATTTAGATAAGTCAGCATACTTGTGTTTGATATTTACAGGAAACCGCCACTGATTGTTTATTGTTGCGTTAAATGCATTCAAATTTGTAAAAATGTAAAAAAAAAACCCAACAAATATTGACATATGACTGTTTGAAATAGTGGCACACATAATAATGTATTATTACTGCTAGAATATTCTTTAAAAAAATACTAAATGTTGATTGTAAATATCAAAATAGATATAAACTTTGCATTTACACTTGTATGCATGAATGAAAGAGAATTTCATGCAGATGTTATATTAAATCTATTTCAGGCAAGAAACCTCAATACAGATGAATTAGCAGCAATAAAAATGATTAAACTGGAGCCTGGTATGTCTTATGATTAATGTAGTGAATTTTCAGTGTTTCTTGATCATGTCGTTAGACACCACTCATTTGTTAGACTTCTATAAAGCCTTTTATAATTTCAAAATGACTTTCAACATTACAATACATGAATTTTATAAAAGCAGACTGAAATACATTGCTTATGATAGCGTTATTATGCAGACAATCTAGAGACAGCCTACAATTAGGAGATAACTGTATTGTATTTAAAGATTTGCAGTCATCAATTGGTTAATTGATGGTCGGAAATTGAGTTTACTGGTGATGCATAAGCAGACCCTGCAAATGAATATTTCTGATGATCAAATCACCAATTAATGCTGGAAAATCTTCAAATACATTACACTTATCTCCATTCTATTGCTAGTGAAATAAATACTAAATTAACTGAATAAAATGGGATTTTTTATTTAACGCAAATAATATCTGTGCTTGGATTAACTTTTGACAGCATCTGTTAGGGAATTGATGACATGAAAATATTTACGTGGTCCAACGTTGACCTTACATCAAGAATTCCATGAGAATTCCTAATTACTCTTGTGTTAATAAGTACATACTAGTATGTACAAAATGTTATCAGAATTTCATTCAAGACTAAAGTGGACTTTGATACCCCTTTTATTTTTTGGTGTCAGCTGAGTTTTAACACAATTAAATACATGAACCGTATCCATACATGATAAGCAATGTTCTGACTCAGCTAATACCAAAAAAACTTTACATTTTCTGACAAGAAGGGATACTGATTTTATTCTGCAACAATAAAATACTCTTTTTATTGAAAGCAGAATGAAAAACAAGTCTGACTTCTGGGTTGAACATTTTTGGGCTCTGATTGAACATAACATGGAAAACAAAAATGGCACATGCATGTGACAAAATTTCCTGAACCGGAACTGAACCACAACTGTTTATTTGTATGCTGCCAGCTTGTATTTGACAACATGTCCTGAACTAGAATAGTACATGTATATAGTAAATATAGTTGAAAGCGAGGACAAGGGTACCAGAACAATTTATTTGTATACTGGTATTTGACAGCATGCCCTGAACCAGAATAGTATAGTGAATATAGTTGAAAGTGAGGACAAGGGAACCAGGACATTTTATTAAATAATATAATATATACCTCGCCATAAGTTAAGCAACACCTACAGTTTTTTTTTATTTTTCAAAAATCTGAATGAATAATAATTTTGTGTTATTTATGTACTAAAGCCATCATTTGAGCACCGGAAAGTTACTTTTATTAACTCCTCAGGTAAATCTTTAAATAGCAAAACCAGTTTGTCATACGGTAGTCGAGCATGCCTAAAAGCCTTGTTTTCTTTAAGGATTTAGTGTTCATCTCCTGGTCTTTTTCTACTTCTATTTCGATTTTTACAATGCCTAGATGGAAATTAAGTGAAACTGAGAAGTGGCAGATCGTTGGAATGCATAATAGTAGACAGAGCTTGCATCAGACAACATTTTGGCATTTACTTTAGTATTGTATCTCGGCTACTGAAACGTCATCAAGATAATGGAACTATCCAAGAATATCCTTGGTCAGGTCAACCACCAAAAACATCTGAAAGGGAGGAAAGAGCACTCGTTTGCCACTGCAAGATATCATCGTGACAATTGGAATATTGCAACCAGAGTCACCGTTCGAAGAGTTGAGAGCTAGTTGTCCCTTGAAATGTCCACTGTTGACACAAAGACATCGACAAGCATGTTTAGAGTGGGCACGATATCACAGCCAATAGAATATTCGAAGCTGGCAACGAGTGCACTAAACCGATGAAAGCAGATTCCTTCTTCATCATTTTGATGGGCGCATGCACGTTTGGAGACAAAGAGGCACTGCTTACAACCAAAACAACATCCTAGGCACTACAGTGTTTACCGGTGGTGGTGTTACAGTGTGTGGAGGCTTTTCATATGACTGTAAACTGAATCTGTATGTGGAACATGACAGGGCAGAAATATAGAAATGACGTCATTAACACTATTATTGTGCCACATTTTGACAATTATGCACTTGGTAACAGACCCATCTTTATGGATGACAACGCAAGACCTCACCAAGCTGCAATTGTACATGATGTTATGTAAAGGGAAGCTATTGAGCATCTTCCATGGCCATCCATGTCACCCAATATGAATCCAATTGAACATTTGTGGGATATCATTGGCAGTAAAAGCAATAACAGAACACCTTCTTGTGAAAATTTTAAGAACTACATGTTGCCAAAATGAATGGCAGAATTTACCACATGCTACACTTCCTTGTTAAGTCAACAGCATGAGGAGGAGAGTTAATGAACTGTACCGGAAGTGTGGTGGTTACATGACTTACTGGGTATTTTTGCGTTTAACACATTTCAAAGTCAGTGACTTTTCTTTCCCCGAACGTTAACCTATGATGATGTGTTTACTTTAAGTTCATGAAATTGAAGTATGCAATCAAACTAATTTTTTGACTTATGAAAGTTATATTTGCACTGTTTTTTGATATCGTTGCTTTGAACATTTTTTCATCAAACAATAAGTACAGCGACTGTAAACATGTTGTTTGTATGTTTCATTTGTCATGAATGTCCAATACATTGTCATTTCTTTAAAAAATATTAAAATATATAAAATCTTAAATTAATCCCTGGAAAATAGGGTGTTGCTTAACTTATGGTGAGGTGTATATATAATAAGTTTTATTAATAGTCTTTATATGAGTTACTACAAATCAACAAACACAAGCTCCAAAGATTTTGATCCATATATATTTGTACACTGGTATCAGCCAACATGTCCTGAACCAGAATAGTAAAGTAACTATAGTTGCAAGTGAGGAAAAGGGTACCAGGATAGTTTCTTGTTTACTTGACAATTTAAGCACACATAGTGACATTACTAGTATACTTATTTGTAGAGAACATTTAGTTATTGCCGGATACATTTAATTTCATTTATTTTATATATTTATTGAGTATAAAAACAGGAACTTTTTCTTTCTGTTTCCTGGTGGGGAACACATGCTTGATGTTAACTGATATGATATACATGTGTAGATAAAAGGTTCAGAGGAATTTGGACTAGAAATTTTATTGTAATTATATCAGATAAAAAATCATTGTTTGCTGCATTGTGAACAGTGAGTGTCAAAGGCTATTTAGAAGAATAGATCATTTAACATAGAAGAAAAAGGTCAATAAAAAGGGCATTACATGTAGGACAGACGGAATGTGACAAAAGTTGAACTGTCTGTTTCACTGTTAATTGAGGATCAATAAATGTAGTTGGAGAATTTTGT
The DNA here is from genome assembly GCA_944474755.1 of Limnoperna fortunei. Classification (NCBI taxonomy): domain Eukaryota; kingdom Metazoa; phylum Mollusca; class Bivalvia; order Mytilida; family Modiolidae; genus Limnoperna; species Limnoperna fortunei. The sequence continues at coordinate 107,295,145 of OX104113.1, read as the reverse complement.
ATTACAATTATGTATTCATAAGAGTCATTAATATGAAAGGTGCATGGGTTTCTCCATACATCTGTAGCACTTAGAACAAATATTCACATTTCATTTTTGTGATTAACCAAAAGATATGGGGCAAGGATACAATTAATGAATTATGTATCCTTGCCCCATATCTTTTGGTTAATTTAGACTTGTCACAAAAATGAAATGTGAATTATATGGCAGTGCAATTTGACCTTCCTACAGGTAGTAGCTTGTCTCAGACTGTGTTCTAACTGTTGTCTATGGGAGACGACTACACATCTATACCTATACTAGTATAGGTAGTAGCTTGTCTCAGGCTGTATTCTAACTATTGTCTAGGGGAGACTACTACATGTCCCTACCTATAGGTAGTAGCTTGTCTCAGACTGTATTCTAACTGTTGTCTAGGGGAGACTACTACATGTCCCTACCTATAGGTAGTAGCTTGTCTCAGACTGTATTCTAACTATTGTCTAGGAGAGACTACTACACATCTATACCTATAGGTAGTAGCTTGTCTCAGACTGTATTCTAACTATTGTCTAGGGGAGACTACTACACGTCCCTACCTATAGGTAGTAGCTTGTCTCAGACTGTATTCTAACTATTGTCTAGGAGAGACTACTACACATCTATACCTATAGGTAGTAGCTTGTCTCAGACTGTATTCTAACTATTGTCTAGGGGAGACTACTACACATCTATACCTGTAGGTAGTAGCTTGTCTCAGACTGTATTCAACTGTTGTCTAGGGGAGACTACTACACGTCTCTACCTATAGGTAGTAGCTTGTCTCAGACTGTATTCCAACTATTGTCTAGGGGAGACTACTACACATCTATACCTATAGGTAGTAGCTTGTCTCAGACTGTATTCAACTGTTGTCTAGGGGAGACTACTACACATCTATACCTATAGGTAGTAGCTTGTCTCAGACTGTATTCCAACTATTGTCTAGGGGAAACTACTACACATCTATACCTATAGGTAGTAGCTTGTCTCAGACTGTATTCAGCTGTTGTCTAGGGGAGACTACTACATGTCTCTACACATAGGTAGTAGCTTGTCTCAGACTGTGTTCAAACCATTGCCTAGGGGAGACTACTACATGTCTCTACACATAGGTAGTAGCTTGTCTCAGACTGTATTCAGCTGTTGTCTAGGGGAGACTACTACATGTCTCTACCTATAGGTAGTAGCTTGTCTCAGACTGTATTCTAACTGTTGTCTAAGGGAGACTACTACACGTCTCTACCTATAGGTAGTAGCTTGTCTCAGACTGTATTCAACTGTTGTCTAGGGGAGACTACTACACATCTATACCTATAGGTAGTAGCTTGTCTCAGACTGTATTCTAACTATTGTCTAGGGGAGACTACTACATGTCTCTACCTATAGGTAGTAGCTTGTCTGAGACTGTATTCAACTGTTGTCTTGTGGAGACTTCTACACGTTATTAATTAGTTTTATACCAGGGTTTCCATGTGTGTTATGAATCATTGTTCATATCATTATATTTTTCTTTTATGTTTTTTTGTTGTTGTTTTCTGGTGGTTTATTGTTTTGTCTTCTGGTGATTAATTGAATTGTGAGGTTTGTGTATTCCCTCTGTATACATACAAACAGAAGACAGAACATTATGTTGCAAGAACACTGATGGTAGATACAATCTGAGCAATGGCTACTAGTCATTTAGTTATGGGATATGAGATTTCAAATTGAGTAAAACAACATTTTATTTCATAATATATATATATATATACTGAATATATGAATAAATCAAATACATCGACAATATATTTAATTTTATGTAAAAGGGTTGAGTGTCAGTGTTAAAGACACAAATTATGTAATGACTGAATTCTATTAGGGCATTAAATCAATCATATGTACATATCATTATATGTTATCTGTATTTAAAGGCATATTAAGTTATAAAAATGAAATGGATTATCATTGAGGAAGTAAACTTTACACATGTTAAATCATGTTTTAGGACCTGATTTCCATTACCTTTATTGATGCTTAGTCATGGTTATAGTTTCAGCATATCAATTGTTTTTATTGACTAAAACCAAGTATTGGGAGCTCCTTGAATTGGTTAGTTTAGGACAGGATGAATCTGGATGTATATGTTATAATTTTCAGACTACATTTATTTATAAGATATATTAATTCTTTGCTCACTGTTAACCAGAAGATTTGACCAGTTTAATTATTTTTGAGACATACATGTATTAACATTCAAAGTTAACCTTGAAAGTATTTAAAGCTTAGAGATATTTGCTTTATATTAAATATATTTTACTTTATTGAATTATTTTTAAAATATAAAACTTATAAAAGATTCGGTTTTGAATTTAAAATTGTTTGGCCACTAGATAATTATCACGTTGTCCTCATAGTGAACTAGAAATAATAAAAAGGAAGTAAATGCGTCTAGTGGACAAATTGTTGTCACTGTTGTTTTTACCGTAATCATCTTCCTTGGTAACTGTTTAATCATATGCCTGTCAACACTGAGGTAGAGTCTTCGTGCTTTACTGCAGTAGGTGTTCAACACTCCAGCCTTGACAAGGATTGCCAGTTTTTTTCCTGGGGTGAAAATTAGGGTGTTTTTCACCAGATACTCCTCATTAGCCCTCCTCAATACCCACTGGAGGACATGATATAGCTGAAACCTTGCACAAACACACTTAGTAACTGGTAATCATTATAAACACAATCGTTTAGAATAAACCTATTTACGGATAGAGTATTCCAAGTTCAGTGATGTTGACTATAGTTAATGTTTAAAAATCTGTTCTCTGCTTGTCTTGACAAATGTTCAGAAATCTTTTCTCCATTTGTCTTAACAGATGTTCACAAGTCAGTTCACTATTGGTTTTAAGTTGATGTTCACAAATCTATTTACTTTTTTGTTGTTACTGGGGGAGAAATCTTTCATTATTTGTCTTTACCAGGAGATGTTCACAAATCTGTTCACTATTTTTCTGTCTTTACAGGAGATGATTTTGCAATAATTCAACAAGAGATTGTAATGATGAAAGACTGCACACATAAGAACATTGTCGCTTATTTTGGGAGTTATCTAAGGTAAATAACACACATAAGAACATTGTCGCTTATTTTGGGAGTTATCTAAGGTAAATAACACACATAAGAACATTGTCGCCTATTTTGGGAGTTATCTAAGGTAATATCAGACATAAAGACATTGTGGCTTACTTTGGGACCTAAGGTAAATAACACACACATAAGACCAACGTGGCCTATTTTAGGAAACTTCTAAGGTAAATAACACACACATAAGACCAACGTGGCCTATTTTAGGAAACTTCTAAGGTAAATAACACACACATAAGACCAACGTGGCCTATTTTAGGAAACTTCTAAGGTAAATAACACACACATAAGACCAACGTGGCCTATTTTAGGAAACTTCTAAGGTAAATAACACACACATAAGACCAACGTGGCCTATTTTAGGAAACTTCTAAGGTAAATAACACACACATAAGACCAACGTGGCCTATTTTAGGAAACTTCTAAGGTAAATAACACACACATAAGACCAACGTGGCCTATTTTAGGAAACTTCTAAGGTAAATAACACAGATAATAACATTGTGGACTATTTTGGAATCAATTTCATCAAAGATGTCCACACATAAGAACATTGTGGCTTTGTTGTGAGCTATGGTTAGAACTCGGAATACACAAAATCGCAGACACAAAATAGTTACCTATGAAAATAAAACTAAACAGTTCACAAAAGATCGAGAATAACTAATTAACTTACTCTCCAAATAAGAGAAATAAAAAGATATGGTCACCAAATCAGGGGAAATAATAATAATTGTGAAAATATGTTAAGATCAGAAAGTGTATGTTTGCTGTTGCAAAATGATTAATTATTAATTTTTTTCAAATTCTTCAAGACTCTGTTCCTTTTTTTACTGATTAACTGACCTTTGAGTCTATCCATAAAGCCTTCAGTTACTGAATTTTGACGACAGCCATGTCACAAACGAGTTACTAAATAATACCATTAAAGTTTCAGTCTGGTCAACAGTTGGCAGTTTACAATATATCAGCAGTATTTGTTCTAACATTGCACAGCGCTGTTAAGTACTATGAAATGAAGATAGTTAAATTTCAACACAATCCCATTATAGTTTTTCAGTAAGGCAATTTTTTAAATTATAACTTGAAAAACAGATTTTGTTTTGCACATCTGTTAAGTAGTAAGTTGAAATTTCAGCACAATCTCATTTCAGGTCTTTGAGTCTGGCTTATTTAAAATTATTTTTTAATCAATTCCAAGTCCTCCCCTCATAATCAAATGATCGTTACATTTACATTGTTAACATGTTAGATATCATTTTTACCTCCATATCTAAAGAACTTAAAGTCCTGAGTTGATGAAACTTGTTTTCCATAGTTACAGTAGGCAGATTTGTAATTCAGTGTTCATTGATATTCACAAACACAACACACAGTGGCAGGTTATCATTTAATGTCCCATTAGATACCTGTACCCTATTTGTTTAATGCATAGACCAGTTATTAATGTCAGAATAACTTTATTTACAGAAGAGAAAAACTATGGATAGCTATGGAGTTTTGTGGTGGTGGATCTATGCAAGACATTTACCACAGTAAGTTGGTACATAATTATATGTATCCAGACCTAAGTGATGTTAATTTTGTAAGCAAATAATGGTTGCCATGGTAAGGAATCCCAAAACAACACATGATTTCTAATGATACTCTTTGAAAGTGAGAAGACCAGAATGTGTATCAGGAAAAATTGATTCTGTGTTGGGTTCATTTGAGGTAGAATTTCGTGGACATAATTTTAATTTTCTGTTACAGTAACTGGTCCTTTAAATGAACTACAGATAGCCTTTGTCTGTAGAGAGACTCTGCAAGGACTGGCATATCTCCATAGCAAAGGCAAGATGCACAGAGACATTAAGGTACATGTATTTACCTTATGGAATGTATGTATTAAGCATAATGATTAAATATGGCTTGAGGTCAGCCTAAGATCTTGAATATTAATCTATCTCTAATTTCATGATCGAAATAAAACAAACAATTCTCTGGCTCCATATTTCCTGGCAGATGTTTTTTTAGTTTTCCTGTATCAGCATAGTTTTAGTGCACTTCATTCTTATTAATGCTTTTAGTGTCAGTTAACATGGTATACATGTAATTGTATTCCAGGGTGCTAATATTCTACTGACAGATGAAGGTGATATCAAATTAGGTACAGTATTAGTTATTACATTCACTATTCTAATTTGATAGTTTTACTTAAGGATTAACTACAAAATATATTTCAGCTTTGGTCAGAACATTATTTAATGTCCAGCAAGCTATATTTCAGCTTTGGTCAGTACAATAGGTAATGTCCAGCAAGCTATATTTCAGCTTTGGTCAGGACATTGGTTAATGTCCAGCAAGCTATATTTCAGCTTTGGTCACAACATTATTAAATGTCCAGCAAGCCATATTTCAGCTTTGGTCAGGATATTAATTAATGTCCAGCAAGCAATATTTCAGCTTTGGTCAGGACATTAATTAATGTCCAGCAAGTCATATTCCAGCTTTGGTCAGGACATTGGTTAATGTCCAGCAAGCCACACTTCAGCTTTGGTCAGGACATTATTAAATGTCTAGCAAGCTATATTTCAGCTTTGGTCAGGACATTAATTAATGTCCAGAAAGCTATATTTCAGCTTTGGTCAGGCATTGGTTAACGTCCGGCAAGCTGTATTTTAGCTTTGGTCAGGACATAGGTTAAAAAAAATGTCCAGCAAGCTATATTTCTGCTTTGGTCACAACGATTAGTAAATGTCCAGCAAGCCATATTTCAGCTTTGGTCAGGACATTAGAATATCTCACAATACTAATGTCCAGCAAGCTGTATTTCTGCTTTGGTCATAACATTAGTAAATGTCCAGCAAGCCATATTTCAGCTTTGGTCAGGACATTAAGATTGAAAACTTCAGATAATGCTTTAAGAATATCTCGCAATACTAATGTGCACACAATAACATAACTAATTATTAAATTTGATTTGACATCGAGGAACTTTGTTTATTATGTATAACCTGGACTGGTATGAAAAAATACTCCCTTGACAATGAAGACATTTTCAATGTCATTTTTAATTAGATAACTCTACATATTTGTTACTCTGCATATATAATGTTCATTTCAAAATGCTTGTGTTTATGAATTGAATGAATGAATTTCAGGCATTGTTTATTTCTGTTGTAGCTGATTTTGGTGTGTCTGCTCAGATTACAGTTACTATGTGTAAAAGAAAGTCTTTCATTGGTACTCCATATTGGTAAGATATATACACACACACATAATTTGTCCAACGATATATAAACCAGAAAACAGGCTATACACTATACAGACTTCAGTGGGCAAACTTTACTATTCTTAATTTATTTTTTACAATCAAGAAATTCTATGAACTGTTACACTGTATTCATATTTTTGTAGTCTGTATATCTGTAACAGCATATGTAATCCTAGGTTTTTATCTTAAATTCTAAGTATATAATTTAATTTGCTTTGTAAGCTGAAATCTGATTGGTCAATTCAAATCGGGCAACTAATATTATAAGAAATAACTTGCGTGACCTATGACCTATTCTAACGCCGTTAAAATTCAAATAGTTCCACGACGTCATCGACGTTTTTACCGCAAAAATTGATAAGATTTATAGTTAAAATTAAATTATAAGGAATATTTCAAATTTCCGAACAGATTATACGATATAATATGGTTCGGGTCTGTTTACACCATTCATAAACCGCTTCACGGTTTATTAGGCGTAAACAGACCCAAACCATATTATATCGTATAATCTGTTCAGAAATTTGAAATATTCCTTAAATAATACTACCACACAACATTGAGAGAAGAAATCTTGTAGAAATATACTTTAACATTTTAGGATGGCCCCAGAGGTAGCAGCTGTGGAAAGGAAAGGAGGTTACAATCAGCAGTGTGATATTTGGGCTGTGGGCATTACAGCAATAGAGTTTGCAGAATTACAGCCACCCATGTTTGACCTTCACCCCATGAGGTATATTTGTTGTTATATGTTAATTATCTAATTGTATTTTGTTGGTTTTCTGCACACGACACATTACTTATTTATTAAACCATATGTTAATTATCTAATTGTATTTTGTTGGTTTTCTGCACACGACACATTACTTATTTATTAAACCATATGTTAATTATCTAATTGTACTTTGTTGGTTTTCTGCACACGACACATTACTTATTTATTAAACCATATGTTAATTATCTAATTGTACTTTGTTGGTTTTCTGCACACGACACATTACTTATTTATTAAACCATATGTTAATTATCTAATTGTATTTTGTTGGTTTTCTGCACACGACACATTACTTATTTATTAAACCATATGTTAATTATCTAATTGTATTTTGTTGGTTTTCTGCACACGACACATTACTTATTTATTAAACCATATGTTAATTATCTAATTGTACTTTGTTGGTTTTCTGCACACGACACATTACTTATTTATTAAACCATATGTTAATTATCTAATTGTATTTTGTTGGTTTTCTGCACACGACACATTACTTATTTATTAAACCATATGTTAATTATCTAATTGTACTTTGTTGGTTTTCTGCACACGACACATTACTTATTTATTAAACCATATGTTAATTATCTAATTGTACTTTGTTGGTTTTCTGCACACGACACATTACTTATTTATTAAACCATTGAGCTGCTACTAAGCATTGTCAGTTTGTCAGTTGGCTAGTAGTTATAGTAATAGAAGTATAAATTATATGATACTAAAAGTAAATATTTAAATTTCTTTTAAATACTCTATCGGTGAGCAACTTTGTCTATTTTGTATAATCTTATTTGATTTTTAACCACACCCCCAGCGCATGACCAATGGATGACATTGATTATTTGCACATATTCCACAAAAAACAAGAAGTCTCCCTGCAGCAGGGTGGGTGTGCCAAACTCCAATCTTAATTGACAAGATTTAAATAATAATAATAATAATAATAATAATAATAATACTTTATTTTATGAGGGTAAACTCAGTTAGCTACACTAATCTTCCCTGAGGCCCTCATATTAAACTAAAGAAAATAATGTAATACAGCATAAATTGATCAAATTGTGAGGCAATTATAAACATTGCATATACAGAAAATATACAAGTATACAGAAAGTAACATACAAATTGGTGAAAAGTTATACATTGCATATACAGAAAATATACAAGTATACAGAATGTAACATACAAATTGGTGAAAATTATACATTGTCCTGATGGTCTGAAGAATATAATAAGTAGTTTTTAATATTTGTCTTGAATACATTGGTGCTAATAGATTCACGCACTGAAAGTGGTAAGTTATTCCATAGCAAAGGGGCTGAATATACAAAAGATTTTTTGAATTGTTCAGTTTTTGGTTTAGGGACATTGAGATTTCCTTTTAAGGCATTTCTTAGAGCATATGGGTTTGTTTCAGAAATATACGAAAAATTTTTATTAAGGTAATCTGGAGCCTCATTTTTTAAGCATTTGAAAGTAAGTAGACATTTGTGATATTTAATTCTTTCTTCAATTTTCATCCAGCCAAGATATTTAAATAAAGGTTCTGAAGGTGTTAATGGATCAGCATCCATAATAAGTCGTGCTGCTCTTTTTTGCAGTTTTAAAATTCTGTTTAGTCCTTCATTATTACAGCTGCCCCATATTATACAACAGTAATCTATTAGGGGTAGAATATATCCATTGTAAAATAATTTTCTCAATTCGAGATTTAAATATTGCTTGATTTTTGAAAGAAGATAAATTCTAGATGAAATTGTGGAACAGACTACATCTACCTGACTGGACCAATTTAGTTGTTGGTCTACTTTTATTCCTAATAATTTTTCACATGTCGAATTTTGTAGTTTATTGGAAGAAATTGTAAGGCAAAGTTCATTCTCTTGTGAGGAAAGTTTTTGTCTAGTTCCAATTATCATACATTTTGTTTTATTTGAATTTATGAACATGTTATTTTCATGACACCATTGTTCTACACAATTTAAATCTTGTTGTATTTTAACCTGCAGCTCTTTGATATTTGAACCTGATGTGTGTATAGTGGAATCATCAGCGTACATGTCAGTTTGACAATTTTTAATATATAAAGGGAGATCATTTATATATATTATGAATAAAAGAGGGCCTAGTATGGAACCCTGAGGTACACCAAAATTTATTGGAAGTTGATCTGATTTGGTATTTCCAATTTGGACTTGCTGTGTTCTGCCATGAAGATATGATTTGAAAAGTGCAATACTATTTTTATCAAACCCATATATTTTCAATTTACCAGTTTTATGACCCAAGGTTGGGGGTTTTCTCCAGGTAGGCCTGTTTCCTCCCACCAATATTGCTGAAAAATTGCTGAAAGCATTGTTAAACACCTTTCATACAAAAAAAACTAAACCAATCCCTTTGGGATGAAATTTGTGTTTGTAATAGACAGGTATTTTGTTTAGACTGGTCCACTTTATAGACCTCAGATATAGTGACTAACATGTATGTGTTCAGTTTACACAGAATGTACGTGTATTCAATTAAGACTTGTTTGAGTGTAATTTGTCGTTTGTTTGAAAATATCAAGTGTTATATCTAATTATTTTCTTGTAGTAAATTGTTTGTTTGGGTATGAATTCAAATGTGTATTCTAACTTAAAACAATTAAAATTTGATTTGAAAGCTGAAATCTAGCAAAGTTTAAATTTTTAAACAGGTTATACTCAAATAACCTAGTTTCAGCTAATTTTTTTAGTGCTCGGCACTTTCATCATTGACGAAAGCATTGAAAATTGATGATTGATTCCTAAATCAATTTTGTCACCTGAATTCCAACAAGTATAAAAAATTTTGTCATTAAAAATTCATCCTGCCAAGTGTAAAACAACATATTTATGACCCCAGACCAACTGCATATTTAACCAATTTTTCGTATGTTTGATGTGTTTCAAATGGATTACACACCATTTGCTTACTTCCCAAAATATGTCTAATTACTTATTATAACCATTTAGAAAACAAAGAGTTTAACGGCAGTTAATGAAAAATTGTAACCGCTTGATAAACAAACGCTTTTTAAATTTACATATTTAATTTATATAATTTTTTTCAAATAATTTTATAAGGTGCAATTAAAAGAATATACTTGTTTATACTGTACAGTTATATGTCACCAGTACAATGCATGCTTCTGGGCAGATGCTTTTACTGTGCATCTGCTAAAGTGACTAAAGCCCTCAAAATCATAAAAAATTCCCTGCTACTTAAGATATGTTTACAGCATTCATGATTTTATTATGTGTAACACAAAGTAGGGTTTTATCCTATAGTGTATAACCTGTTGAAAAACTCGTTAGTTAAGTACCTATAAATATTGAACTGTTATTCAAATTATATTGATTATATTACAGGGCTTTGTTTTTAATGTCCAAAAGTGGGTTTAAACCTCCTACGCTGAAGGATAAAGCCAAATGGTAAGTTTGACTTACAAATACTAGTGTTTAACTTGATGGCATTACATGTACTATAAATTTAATTGAAATCATACCAATTGGCAAAGTTTCATAATTCATGTTTTGTTTATTTCTATTTTGTAGCTCAGCTAGCAACTGACAATGATATTCCTGCATCTGATAAACTACAAAATCAGCATAATTCTTTGTATAAAAGATTAAACACAATTTTTAAAATGGAATTTATTTATTTTTTGCAGTAGTGTATTTAATAGTGTATCTAAGCTTATCCAGATGACAAGAAAGTTTCTTTTAACCTCTCTTTTATTGGACCAAACTTAACACATCGAGTCATTTATCAAGTACAAACTGTTGCTTGAGTAGCTCATTAGTCAACAGCAGTGAGCATTCTAGAAAATTAGGAATACAGATCTAGCATTATGTTTAAGTTTTGAAGTGTACATACCATACCCTGGAATGCTAATTTCTAGACTGTCGGTCTATTTTTCTATCTTATTCTTCTTACAGAGGCATTTTCTACTAATCAAACTTTGCAAAACTCTATATGAACATTGAACTGCAGTTTATGTGCAGTATATCACTTATCTATTAACAACTTGTTCCCCTTGAACACTATCTGTAATATTGTGATGTAAAGTAGAGCACATATATTTTTATCAAGTTTATATTTTTTATAATGTTGCAGGTCACAAATCTTTCATCATTTTATTAAAGTAGCTTTAACCAAAAATCCCAAGAAAAGACCAACTGCAGAAAAATTATTAGAAGTAAGTCCAGATAGTTATACTGCTTATATGTATATTTAAGTTTTTAATATGAAGATCATATACTTAATTTGACTTATTTATAGCTATACTATAGTCTTTTATGTTGTTGTATTTCAATACAATTTTAAATATTAATGAAAGGCTCATATTTGTATATTTAGTAGTTTAAATGTAGTTTCAGCTAAACTGAGTTCAATAATTAACATTGGAGGTAATTCCATAACAAAGCAGGGGGTATATTGTGATGGGGGTGTCCGTCCGTCCGTCCATTACACTTTCTCTTATTTGCAACTCCTCCTACACCACTGAATGTAATTTGATGAAACTTACACAGAATCCTTGTCACATAGTGCCATTGTGTAGGAGATATTTAACATTTTGATCAGAATGATATTTGGGGGTTCCTATAGAAAAACATGGACTTTGTCATTAACATAAGGGGATACCCATCTCTTATGTGCAACTCCTCCTACACCACTGAATGTAATTTGATGAAACTTACACAGAATCCTTGTCACATAGTGCCATTGTGCAGGAGATATTTAAGATTTTGGTCAGAATGATATTTGGGGGTTCCTATAGAAAAACATGGACTTTGTCATTAACATAAGGGGATACCCATCTCTTATGTGCAACTCCTCCTACACCACTGAATGGAATTTGATGAAACTTACACAGAATCCTTGTCACATTGTGCAGGAGATATTTAACATTTTGATCGGAATGATATTTTGGGTTTCCCATAGAATAACATGGATTTTGTCATTAACATAAGTGGATGCCCATCTCTTATGTGCAACTCCTCCTACACCACTGAATGGAATTTGATGAAACTTAAACAGAATCTTTGTCACATAGAACCATTGTGCACCTGACATTTTACATTTTGATCGGAATGATATTAGGGTTTTCCCATAGAAAATAATGGACATTGCTATTCTTTGAGGTTGGTGGGTGGGGGGGGGGGATGGAGTATTCTTTGAGGTTGGTGGGTGGGGGGGGGGGATGGAGTTTTTTTTTATGGGTGCACTCAGGTGCTCCAGACGATAAAGCAGTGCCTGCCTGTAACAAACTTTCTGCAATGACCTAAACCATGATTATATATATAATGTTTCCTCTGTGTAACCTTTAACTAGATTAAGTTTCAAGTTCATAATTAAGAACACATGCATTTTCAAAGAAATCATTAAGCGGGGGGTATTGCTCACAGTTTTTTTTTACTCTAGTTTAATTTGAATTATAATTACTTTGTTAAAATATTAACTACATGACAAGTTTTTGAAAAAAAGTTGCTCATACAAAAAGCAACATTAGTATGCCCAATTTAAGTCTCCATAACACTGTAGTTATTTATAAAAAGCTGTTAAATTCATTTGAACATTCAATAGGACATGATTTAACATCTGTTATATGATTTTCAGCATCCATTCTTCCAAGCTGAACTAACCAGAAAATTAACCAAGGAAATTTTAGACAAATCACGTAACCCAGCAAATACATTTGAAATCACAGAGGATGATGAAGGGGTATGTACATGAAAAGAAAAACCTCAAAAGTGCTTAAGTTCCAGAATCACTATTTGTCTGTTGATTGTTCTCTTTAAACTTCTAAAAATTATGATCTACAGTAAAAATTTGATAATTATAGGTTATTTATGTTGTTTAAAACGAGATGCATCTCTATGTCATTGACAGGGGAGAGCCATGAGATGCATCTCTATCTCATTGACAGGGGAGAGCCATGAGATGCATCTCTATCTCATTGACAGGGGAGAGCCATGAGATGAGATGCATCTCTATGTCATTGACAGGGGAGAGCCATGAGATGAGATGCATCTCTATGTCATTGACAGGGGAGAGCCATGAGATGCATCTCTATGTCATTGACAGGGGAGAGCCATGAGATGAGATGCATCTCTATGTCATTGACAGGGGAGAGCCATGAGATGAGATGCATCTCTATGTCATTGACAGGGGAGAGCCATGAGATGAGATGCATCTCTATGTCATTGACAGGGGAGAGCCATGAGATGAGATGCATCTCTATGTCATTGACAGGGGAGAGCCATGAGATGAGATGCATCTCTATGTCATTGACAGGGGAGAGCCATGAGATGAGATTCATCTCTATGTCATTGACAGGGGAGAGCCATGAGATGAGATGCATCTCTATGTCATTGACAGGGGAGAGCCATGAGATGAGATGCATCTCTATGTCATTGACAGGGGAGAGCCATGAGATGCATCTCTATGTCATTGACAGGGGAGAGCCATGAGATGAGATGCATCTCTATGTCATTGACAGGGGAGAGCCATGAGATGAGATGCATCTCTATGTCATTGACAGGGGAGAGCCATGAGATGAGATGCATCTCTATGTCATTGACAGGGGAGAGCCATGAGATGAGATGCATCTCTATGTCATTGACAGGGGAGAGCCATGAGATGAGATGCATCTCTATGTCATTGACAGGGGAGAGCCATGAGATGAGATGCATCTCTATGTCATTGACAGGGGAGAGCCATGAGATGAGATGCATCTCTATGTCATTGACAGGGGAGAGCCATGAGATGAGATGCATCTCTATGTCATTGACAGGGGAGAGCCATGAGATGAGATGAGAAAATGCATCTAGTTTCATAAAATGTTAATCATCAGTTGATCGCTGTTTTGCAACATTTTGACATCACTGTGTTTACTTAACTACTCTCTTGCTAGTAGAGTGAGATTGGATAATAATGCACATAAAGATCAAAGGAAAATTACTGCAAAAAAGTGATAAATTTAAATATCTTGGAATTTAATAAATAAAAATTTCCTGTTTTTTCAATTCCTGGTATTGGAACAAATGTTGAAAACTTAGTTTTGATTTTATAGGTGATCAATGCTCCACAGAGAATATCATCGAAGAAATCGGCTGCCAATGCTGCCAGGAATAGTTTAGAGTTTAAAGGTAAGTCTGCTAACCTATCATCCTTTAAACATCTAAATGTTTTCACTATGAATCTTGAAGTTTGTCACAACCAAATGAGAACTTTTGTTGATGCTAGACAGTTAATACATTATACATTATATAGTTGAGTTCAGTCAATATAAATGTGCAAGGTTTAGAATGATGCAGGTTCTCTTGTGGGATGTAAATATTTAACACTAGTACAGATTACTGACACTGTTTGTTTAAGAATATCTCATAACCTTGTATAATCTGGGACCATACTGGGATGGTTCCCAGTGCTCGACCCACAGATCAGCCCAGTGCGTCCCCGGGTGCCGGATAGGGGAGACCCTCTCGTTGGGGGGTTGTCAGATCATAATACGGAAAGCCTGATCGCGGACCGTAGTGGGTAATGTGTTTGGAGAGTGCCACGCTTCTTGCACGATAAAGACCCTTTTTGTAAATTTCGAAAAAGAGTAGGCTCATTGTAGCCGCTACAAAAGGCTAAATTTTCCGCGTCTACCCAAAACTCCATACTTTTTAGTGGCAGTCAAAATTTTATTCCCTGTGACCCATCCCACCCCCATTTTCCGTTGATTTATTGTTTGGTAACTTGTTCCCGTCCTGAATATAGCTGAAATACTGCTTGCTGGATGTAAAGCAGACATCCAATCAATCAATCAATCAATAACCTTGTATAAAGTGATGAAGGCCTGGGATGATGTATTGTGTACAAACCAATCAATATCCATGTCATGATTATCACGCAACTTTCGCTTATGCATGTTATGTACACAAGAAAGTTCATATTTACAATTTTATTTTTAAAAATAAAAAATATTTACAAAGCACAGATGTCTTCAATTTTTCAATGTTTGCTATTTTGTTGTGGGATGATTTATAACTTATAAACTAAGGTTACAAGGAAAAATGATTCGTCCTCACCTTTAATAAGTTTTACTCAAATACTACAGTAATGGAAGCAGGAGGTTTGGCATGCCATGAAACCTACTTTGACCCACCATTTCTTTTGAAATGCCTGTACCAAGTCAGGACCATTGCTGTAGTTACTATATTTTTGGTTGTTAGTTCTGGAGTTCTCTGTTCCTCAGACTTAGATTTGTGGATTGTCTGTTTTGACAGTTTCATCTGTGTTCCGTATGTTGTTATTACTTTCATTTATATACATTTATTTGTTATGTGGGACTATTTCTGAAAATCTGGCTTTTGAATTCTTTAAAGACACCTGAATGATTTTTCTGTCTAAAAAACTCTTAAGCTTACAAATACAATAGTACAACTCTGAAGCAGAATTAGTTCAGTGATGATTTTAATTCTGATTATATTTTCAGTCAACATTTCACCGTCATCATCTGTGGTATGTATGATTTTTGTTAAAAGAAAATAGTCTTAATACATATAATATAAACACAAAACTAAAATGCTGTCAGTTTCACAGACATTATGTCCAATAGCCTGTTAGATAGACAGTCATTATTTTGATTTGAAATTCAAATCAGGCAGACAGGAACTATAAAGTAATAAAAAAACAAAAAACTCTTAGGAGAGGAGAGAACGAAAAAAAAAACATTTATAATATCATCATTCTGTCAAATTTGGTTAAAATAATTTGTTACCATTACAAAGTACAAGTAGTCTCCAAAATCAGACCAGTACAATTATCAACTGGATCCCTGTCTAAATAAAGTAGAGAAACCTAACAATTCAACAAATCATTAAAAGGCAAAACCACAAATCACCAAAAACATATACATGTAACACAAAGACAAATCTTACCAACCTATAAACACTATAGACCTAATTAATTACAGCAACCAGATCAGTATGATAGGGCCCGACAGTGGGAGAATGAAGATGGGGTGGTAAGTCTGTGGTCTTAAAATTAAAGTTAATTGATGCTTATTGATATGAAAAACATGAACATATAATTGGGTTTAGTTGCCAGGAGGAACGGTAATGTGTAACCAGTCCATGGTATAAAATGTCTTGTAGTATAAGAGAGAGATAAATAACTTATTTTGATTTTTTTTAAATTATAAACATATATTATTGTATTTTTCTTTTACCTAGACAAGTCAGAAGTGCTAGAAGTACTTATGATGTTTACATGTAAATAAAAAACAAATTTGAAGGAAAAAAAGATTAAATTTTAGAATATATCGAAGTAATATCAAATGTACATCTGTATAATTGGATAAAAAATGCAAGCCAAACTAATGATATTTATTTGTTAGGAGGAGAGATTCGAGACAGCCAAACCTGATTGGCCAGATAAATCGTAAGTTTTACCAGTAATATGTTATGTTTATCGCTATTTTGCAGTATTTTCCTTTGATCTTTGTGTGCGATATTATTCCATCTCAGTCTACTAGCTTGAGATGGGCCATCTCAGCTCGCTGTCAAGACGTCGTTTAGTAACACTGTGACGTCACAATGTTACAAAACAGCGATAAACAGATTATTTACGTTTTATGAAACTCGATGCATTTTCTCGTCATCTCATCTCAGGGCTGACGCCCTTCGATGAGATATGAACGAGAAAACGCATCTCGTTTCATAAAACGTAAATAACCTATAAATATTGCATGTTCTCCATCATTTCATAGCGCACTTTATGTGAGAATTTCAGTGTTAAATGTTTCTTGTGGATCAGAATATCAGAACTAGACATTCTTTGTTGTGAACCAATATAAATAGTATAACAATAATAAAACAGACTTCAAATCAGATATTGCCAGAACAAGGTGTTAAAACAACTGTAAAATTGAAGGAAGTTTTGCAGTATATATGATATTGATATGTATAATTAGCACTTTGGTTTGGAACATTAGTAATATCCAACACTCACAGTGGTGGATATCAATGTACACAGAGTAATCTAATGTTTGACATTACAAATTGATGAAGTATAAGATTTTTCTTCTTTATTTTATTTGTTTAGTATTTAATTATATGTGAAGTTTGGGGGGTTTGGGGGGGGGGGGGGGGGTGGATTCTTCAGATAGTTTATCTGATTTTATTGGCATTATATCAGTGATGTAGTAATTAGGCACAGGTGTGTTACATCAGACATTACCTGTCAGAACTAACAAGAGAAATGTTCACTGTTAGTGAATGGTATTTCAGGGATCTCTTGGAATCTATTGGCGAGGAACTGTTGAACAGGTATAGGATACTGTTCATATA
Source organism: Limnoperna fortunei (assembly GCA_944474755.1). Classification (NCBI taxonomy): domain Eukaryota; kingdom Metazoa; phylum Mollusca; class Bivalvia; order Mytilida; family Modiolidae; genus Limnoperna; species Limnoperna fortunei. The sequence goes on along the minus strand of OX104113.1, from coordinate 107,277,615 downwards.
CAAATACTTTTTTTCGCATAATGCCTCGTATTGCATAATGCCAAAAAGGCAGATATAATGAATTCAGCAAAAATTTTAAAACAACCTTGACTTTATTTGGAACTTGGATACCTTAGCATAAAAAGTAAAACCAGGAAAATAGTTTCAAAATAATTAAATGCCTTACATTTTTCCAGATAATTTTGTTTTATCTAAATTTCTTTTTTTCGCGCTGTATGTCTGCCTTTTTAGTTACTAACATTTAATTTTGTTATTAATCTGTAAAAATGTCACCACCCGATATCTGAGACAAATCTTGTTTTATATACCTGTAGATATCTTTATAAATTCACCCAACTTTTCAAGAATTGCACCATGTTATTCCAGAGTTATTCCCCCTCATTATTTATATTGTCCAAATTTCATTGCTGCTTAACACTCATTCCAAATCATAGATCATTCCGGAATATGTTGTTAAGCATGTTCTTTAGTGGCTTTTTTTGCCAAAAGGCATATACAATCACTGAAGATTGAGTATGGCTCCAAGTAATGATCTGATTGGTGGAGTACTAAACCTATGGCAGATGTAATGTAACAAGGGCCATCACTGGCAGGCAGTTTCTTTATTGTTTTATCTTATTGGAGGACATACTCAATCTCCAGTGTGTGTAGCTTGTAAAATATTGTAATAGTGGATTATATAGGTAATTATTTAGTTTTCTCATTTGTGAAATTATGAATAATAATAGTAATACAACATTTTATCACCTGACATATAGAGGTCAGTTGTATATGTTTTGGTCCTATTCTTCCTTTATTACTAGTGACAGATCCAGTTTATGATTAGTTAGAAGAATTTTACACAAAATTTCTTGAAACAAGAAAATGTGCATAGTTAGTTGGTCTACTTCTGAACTATATGATGTTCGTACAAATTGTTAACACAACTGATGGGAACTATCTCATCTCCGTAACTATTGGAAGGAAATAGATGGCTGGTTCCTAATTTCAATGTTAAGTCCTGCTCTGATGTACAAATATTATATATCTAGAAAAATATTGAATAGCCCTGCAGAAATATATAGTCTACATAATAGCCTTAGGCCATATCAAGTAATTTGTAGTTTTTCATCCAGCTTAAAAGAAAACTATTTTGATTTTTTAAGTAAAAATCCATTGACAGTTTAAGAATTGTGTCAAAACCAAAATTAAGAAAATATTTTACACCTAAAATTTTGGGGATGGAAGAAGATACAAATCTGTAAATTTAATTATTTGGCCTAAATTTACTAAGAAGACATTCTGTCTGCAGATAGAACATTTCTTTTATTACAAATATTTACATATAAATATCTACCTGTAAGGGATTTTCCATATAAAGTATTTGTGATGGTCGGACAGATGTTCAAAAATAGACCCACAACCAAGCTACTTTTTTGTCATGTTTTTACATTATCTTATGGTCCATTGATGACCTATGATTTATTTTAAAATTTAAAAAATTGTTTATTCCATCTTAGTGTTTTAAAAAGAATATATTAGGAATATTTCTTCAAAATATTACAATTTCGAAATGTTGCTAAAAATGCACATTATTTGGTTTTTGGCTTCAGGGTAATATGTCATATTTGTTCATTCATGATTAGATATATGTTGTGTGTAGGTAAAATATTTCTGAAAAGAAATGTCTGTTTTAGCATGTAGGATTTTATTTAAGTTCTACAATGTGTTCTTGGAATGGTACTTTACAAGTTACTGTTAAACATATCCTATGTAAATGTGTACAAGAAAGTCAAGATCTACATATCTACTGTATTTCTGATTGTTTGAGTATTAAATATAATTATATGCTTCTTAAGTTGTTAGTCATTTTCCTATTGCTTGCTTTGGTAATTGGATGCACCAGTTTTCATAAATTTTAAATTGTGTATTACAAATTTGCTAAACCATTTTAATGATTTTTTTCTTGTGTGCTAACATTAATGTTTTGCTCTTGTTGCTTTTATTGCTTTCGCTCATTTTGTATTTGACCTATATTCTACAGGGGTCACCTTGGTAGCTTCATTAGGAATGATGAAGGCGTACCTTTATCTGAACAGTAAGCTACATAATGATTTCCTTCTCTAGCATGCTCAGAATCAAAACATTGTGTCTAGGAAACCAGTAGAAGCATGAAGAAGATTAGCATCTTTGTTTATTTCACTTTTGTTCTATTGTTAAACATCCACGTTAAAAAGACTTTTCTAACACGTTTAGTTCAGAGTTTATAAAAACGTCCTCTCCCACTACAAGTAATTGTTTGTACTGCATGCTTAAGGACAGTTGGGTAGTATTCATAGTAATTCACAGTTAGGTATTTGAAATCTTAATCGTAATAATCTTTTACTGAAAAACATTGGGATCTTATACTGAGTAATTTACTGAAACATCCACTTCTTTAAGTACATGGTCACTAAATAGGTAGCTCTACATGGATATATGTGGCATAATTTAGTGTATTAACCTTCCTTTTCTTACATTTAATACACAGTATTCCCATGAAACTAGTCATATTTATGTCATGAAGTGCTGCAAATATGTCTGGCCTTAATTGTGACAACAGAATACCATTCAAGTATATTCTAGGTTGAATACTAAAACCATTTAATATCTTCACTGAGATACTGAGCATGTGTAAGGATGTCATTTATTTTACGTTTGTTAGCTTGTTATGTATGAGGTCTGTTCTTGTAGTTACTTCCTGACGCATGGGAACACTGCTACTAACATATTATCATTATTTATTTCTAATATTATGTTGCACATGATTTATATCACAAGCACCAAAATGTCAAATGTTAAACCATTCCCACTGTTTTAATATTTTAGTTTATAGTAAGTCAAACCATTCCCATTGTTTTAATATTTTAGTTTATAGTAAGTCAAACCATTCCCATTGTTTTAATATTTTAGTTTATAGTAAGTCAAACCATTCCCATTGTTTTAATATTTTAGTTTATAGTAAGTCAAACCATTCCCATTGTTTTAATATTTTAGTTTATAGTAAGTCATTTTTTCAAATTTGCTATTATAGAGAATTCAGCCTTTGGTATTCAGGAAATTGTCAATTATTTTATGTGCTCTGAAAATCTGTCTTGAAAAACATGATTATACCCCCACTTGGAAATTGGAGGATGGTATATAATGATGGGTGTCCATCTGTCCATTTAACCATCTCTTGAACACTATTCCTTTACACCCCTCAAATGAATTTCATGAAACTTTTCTATAGTAAAACATAGACTTTATTTATACCCATCCTTATCATCAACTCCACCTACTCCACTGAATGGATTTTGATTAAATGTTCAATGAATCTTTGACATTGGAGCGGTATTTGGGGTTTCCCATAGCAAAATAAAGACTTTAGGGACAGAAGGAAAGGGGGGGGGATGGGAGGAGGAGGAAATAGATGAATTAACTACTATAATTAGAACTCACATCTTTAATTAAAATATTTTACTATAAACAAACATATAAGAAATAACTCAATAGTGTAATTTATGTTGGAAGTGTATAGTTACAAGTATTTCTTTGGCAATACATGTATACGTTTTATGTGAATGCATGATATGTTGAATGCATTTTAAATACATATATTTTATAGAACAAAATTACATTTGGTGAAGTGACAAATTACATTCTTATTGATATTATTACATTAATAAACATTTTCCCATGATGCACCACATCATTACCTTCATGACATTTTAAAGTTCATCTGGGATATTTGTAACCAAAGATTCAGTCAGATAAATTAAGACAGTTTACAGGACCAAACGTAATTTTTACTTAGTGATGAGGAAACTACTTTGATAATTTTCACACAATAATTTGTTTGATATCTGTTCAGTCTCTTGTGATTTGACGTAAAAGCACTAACATGGCAAATATTACTACTCTGTGACCGGTATATTTGAAGTCACACTGATCTTCTTAATTATTCGCAGCTTATGTATTTATTAAAGACAGTGATAAAAATATAATATATCAAGAAAGAAATTTATTTCAGTCCAATTAAAAAGTGATTTTTTGTTCATAGGTTACTGTATTTTTAAGGTCCATTGTATTCTACTACTTTCTCTTCTATCACTGACGGTATTAAGATGTATTCCAGAAGTAAAAAAATGTTGCATAAAACATTTGAAATGCACAAAATGTTTAAAAAACCACTTAATTATTCAATATCTTAACAGTTTTATATACGAGGAATCCCTTTTACACTTAAAAATTCTACAAGATCCTGATTGTATTGGACCACGAAGCGACACTTACATTGAAGTGTACAAAATGCAAGAAAAGTAATTTCATGAATAGGTTCACAATTTTAATGGGTCATCTGTGCCTACAGATCAGTCTAATATTCAAGTCCAACAGTCTTTACCTGCTGTATACCATCTTTTTTGAGGACTGAAGATTATATAAAAACAAACAATATCTTTGTTGAATTTCACATAAATTAAAAAATGAAATATTATTTATATTATATTGTTAGATAAACAATGAAAAACATTTCCTTTTTAGCTCACCTGACCCGAAGGGTCATGTGAGCTATTGCCGTCACTTGGCGTCCGTCGTCTGTCCGTTCAACTTTTCAAAAATCTTCTTCTCTGAAACCACTTGACAGAATGCAACCAAACTTGGTATGGTTGTTGCTTAGCATGTCCTTTACGAAACTATCGTTTGGATTTTTGATTCGTAAAAAAACATGGTCGCCATGGCTAAAAATAGAACAGGGGGGTCAAAATACAGTTTTTGGCTTATAGTTCAAAAAGTATTACAGGTACAGGAAAACCGAAGAGACCTTCCTTCTTCAGCATCAAAAGCTCTACAAAACACTCTATTGGGTCAAAGTCGTATGACGACTCCTTGTAGGAGTAATTGCCCTTTAATTGTCGAAATTGATGATTTTTGCAATTTTTGCCTCAAAATCTTGACAATTATTAGAACTAGAGAAAAAGTTAGCATTGTTTAATTGTTCTGCTCTATGAGAGCTACAAAAATGTCTTTAGGGTCAAGATTGTCTGATAAACCGTTAAAGAGTTATTCCACTTGAACTGTTTTTTTTAATCGGTTTTAATTGATTTTTAAAAATCTTCTCCTCTGAAACCACTGAAAGTACTGCTTTGAAACTTTGTACACATTATCCGTCAAATGTCTTCAACCAAGTTTGCACAAACCATGGCCAGAGATTAACCAACATGGCTGCCATGGCTAAAAATAGAACGGGGGGGGGGGGGGGGGCAAAATACAGTTTTTGCCTTATAGTTCGAAAAGTATGACAGATACAGGAAAACTGAAGAGACCAGCCTTCATCAGCATCGAAGGCTCTACAAAACACTCCATTGTGTCGAAGTTGTATGATGACTCCTTGTAGGAGTTATTGCCCTTTAATTGTCGAAATTGATTATTTTTGCTATTTTTGCCACAAAATCTTGAAAATTTTTAGAACTGGAGAAAAAGTTAGCATTGCTTAATTGTTCTGCTCTATGAGGGCTACAAAAATGACTTTAGGGTCAAGATTGTCTGATTAACCGGTTAGGAATTATTCTCTTAGAACATTTTTTTAATGAATTTTAATTGATTTTAAAAATCTTCTCCTCTGACCAATGAAAGGACTGCTTTGAAACATTGCACACATCATCTTTAGGATGTCCTCTACCAAAATTGTGCAAATCATTACAGCTGACTACCTACATAGCTATGTTGGCTTAAAATATAAAGGGTGGGGGGGGGGGGGGGGTCAAGGGAGTTTTTGGCTGATAGTTAAAAAAGTATAACAGGTACTTTCAAGTGAACCTCCCTCCTAAGCATCAAAAGCTATTTGTTATTTCCCTTAAAAGGTCAAAATTAATGACTTTTTCAGAAGTGTTGGTCAATTCCTTATAGGAACGAGATTCTATATAAAAAAGGGTTGTTTGGTTTCAGGTTCAGGTGAGCGATACAGGCTCCTAGGAGCCTCTAGTCTGAAATGTAAATCTTATAATGTCCAATAAATAACCCAATGATATCCTTAAGGGGAGAAGTGTCGAAGTAAAAGTTTGCATAGTTCCATATTTAATATCTGTTGATAATGATCTGTGGAAAAATTGGAGCTCGTATTGTACTTCAAACATTGTTTGAAGAATGAGAGTAGTTAGTGCAGGTACATGTTTGTTTACCTTGATGGGCATTAGGTCATGTTTCTTGTTTGTTGTTTTTTCTGGTGGGCACATGTTGCTAGATGGCACAAGTTCTTATGGATTTCTGCCCTGTGACTAACATTATTTCAGCCATAAATACCCCCTTCCCTTCTGTCTCTGATATTTGAGTAGTTTTATTTCATCATTACTTGCTTTTTTATTTAAAAAAAAATATATATATATCATTTTATAAAAGTTGTTTAGAAACGTGTTTGGTTTAGACATTTTTGCACATAAATTCATAACGAAGGTGGCCATGATGACTAGTTTTCCCAGGGGCTCCATAAGGGATAAAAATATGCCTTATGTATACGGCTGTAGAGATATACATAGCCTGACTATATCACAGTGCAAGACTTGTATGTGAGTTATAACATTACTGTATACATGTATGCTGGTAGAAGTTATCTAATGCATTGTGGAGAAAATGATCTGGTTATATTGCTTATGATTATTATATAATTGTCTATTCGAAAATAATTTAGACAAAACAAGAAATACATCTTCATTTTACAGTATAGAATATCATTATCACTTGTAATATTATTTTATTCACAGTGGTATTCAGTAGTTCTTTCGTTCAAAGGTTAAACCATTCTTGACAAATAAAACACTATGGGACTTCTAGTTAACATGTGAATAGAGTAACAATCTTGTTGTCTTTTATCATTGTTATTTATTTTGAGACAGTAGTCATTTTATCATCATTATTGCATGGGTTATGTAGTAATAGGGTGTATTATTTTATATATTAGATGATAATGTACATACCTTTTTTTTCAGACTAACACTACAGGTCAAACCACCACCTTTGCCACCTAAAGTAAGTCTCAGGACAGTATATTTACGATTGATAATTAAGCTTAAAAAAAATTAACAAATTAGAAAACTAAACAGGAAAATTGTTGAAAGCTGTGTAATATTAGCAACAAATCATTATGATAGTGGGGTTACTTGGTGGAGGTTTCATATTTACTCTCATCTGTCTGTTTAGCTCATCACATTCACAATCTTGATATTTTTTTACAATTACCATGAAAGGCTGCACTTGATTAACATACTCATGTTTGCCACTTGTCCTGGGTTATTCCTGACAGACAGAAACATATAATTTGTGAAGATCATTATTACAATAACATGTTACCACTATTACATGTATAAACCAAAGCAGTTAACTGAGGTCAAATTGTATAAAGTTCCTGAGGAAACATGTTTTTTTAGATGCCCACTTTAAAAAATAAGCGATAAAAGTACTTTTGGTTTTATATTCTGGACTTGATTCAGAATTTCTCCTAATATTATACTTAACTTAAAATTTTATACTAAAAAACAACTATTAACAATACATGTAGTTCTATTTCCTTCAAGGAGATCTATTACCAGGTGATAGTTCTGTGGACTATTACCCAGGTAATATGAACTAAGTAGTTCTGTGGACTATTACCCAGGTAATATGAACTACAGTAGTTCTGTGGACTATTACCCAGGTAATATGAACTACAGTAGTTCTGTGGACTATTACCCAGGTAATATGAACTACAGTCGTTCTGTGGACTATTACCCAGGTAATATGAACTACAGTAGTTCTGTGGACTATTACCCAGGTAATATGAACGACAGTAGTTCTGTGGACTATTACCCAGGTAATATGAACTACAGTCGTTCTGTGGACTATTACCCAGGTAATATGAACTACAGTAGTTCTGTGGACTATTACCCAGGTAATATGAATGACAGTAGTTCTGTTGACTATTACCCAGGTAATATGAACTACAGTAGTTCTGTAGACTATTACCCAGGTAATATGAACTATAGTCGTTCTGTGGACTATTACCCAGGTAATATGAACTACAGTAGTTCTGTGGACTATTACCCAGGTAATATGAACTACAGTCGTTCTGTGGACTATTACCCAGGTAATATGAACTACAGTCGATCTGTGGACTATTACCCAGGTAATATGAACTACAGTCGTTCTGTGGAGTATTACCCAGGTAATATGAACTACAGTAGTTCTGTGGACTATTACCCAGGTAATATGAACTAAGTAGTTCTGTGGACTATTACCCAGGTAATATGAACTAAGTAGTTCTGTGGACTATTACCCAGGTAATATGAACTAAGTAGTTCTGTGGACTATTACCCAGGTAATATGAACTACAGTCGTTCTGTGGACTATTACCCAGGTAATATGAACTACAGTAGTTCTGTGGACTATTACCCAGGTAATATGAACTACAGTAGTTCTGTGGACTATTACCCAGGTAATATGAACTACAGTCGTTCTGTGGACTATTACCCAGGTAATATGAACTACAGTAGTTCTGTGGACTATTACCCAGGTAATATGAACGACAGTAGTTCTGTGGACTATTACCCAGGTAATATGAACTACAGTCGTTCTGTGGACTATTACCCAGGTAATATGAACTACAGTAGTTCTGTGGACTATTACCCAGGTAATATGAACTACAGTTGTTCTGTGGACTATTACCCAGGTAATATGAACAACAGTAGTTCTGTGGACTATTACCCAGGTAATATGAACTACAGTCGTTCTGTGGACTATTACCCAGGTAATATGAACTACAGTCGTTCTGTGGACTATTACCAAGGTAATATGAACTACAGTCATTCTGTGGACTATTACCCAGGTAATATGACCTACAGTCGTTCTGTAGACTATTACACAGGTAATATGAACTACAGTCATTCTGTGGACTATTACCCAGGTAATATGAACGACAGTGGTTCTGTGGACTATTACCCAGGTAATATGAACTACAGTGGTTCTGTGGACTATTACCCAGGTAATATGAACTACATTCGTTCTGTGGACTATTACCCAGGTAATATGAACCACAGTAGTTCTGTGGACTATTACCCAGGTAATATGAACTACAGTAGTTCTGTGGACTATTACCCAGGTAATATGAACTACAGTCGATCTGTGGACTGTTACCTAGGTAATTTGAACTACAGTCGTTCTGTGGACAATTACCCAGGTAATATGAACTACAGTCGTTCTGTGGACTATTACCAAGGTAATATGAACTAAGTAGTTCTGTGGACTATCAGGACATATCCTACTATTGTTTCTGCGCTTTTTGATTTGAAACGTTATTGTTTCATAATTTGTTTATGACATCAGCATCATCAAAATTCAGCGAAATTTCCATTTAAATTGCCGTACGATTTATGGATGAAACTAAAATGTTATTTTATAAGTAAAAAAGCAATACAGCCTTTTAGAATTTGGGAAAGAACAAAATTAATCACTTTGCAACACAAACTTACACAAAAAAGAACTATTGTACTTTCGTAATTGTACTCTGCGCAACAAATCCAGAAAGATATTGCAGTTTGTACGTAGAAAATGCGCCCTTTCCTTCCCACCTATACACATTTTTTGCAAATATTTTTCCCCCTGATTTGGTGACTGTATATTTTTTATTTTTTCTGTTTGGATGGTAGGTTATCCTATATCTTCTGTGAAAATATAGTTTTATTATCATAGATCAATTTTTTGTGATCTGCGATTTTGTGTATTCCGAGTGCTTAACAAAAATGGCGGGAACATATTAATTCCACATTTATGCTCGAAACATTTTTTTAAAAATAGATTATATCATAGTTGTGTTTTACATTCCACGAACCTTCAAAACAGTCTAAGTTGATTCTAACAGTAAACTATGGGAAAAATATATGTAAAATAACACATAATCCTAGTACCCTAAAAACAGGTTATAAAGATGACATCATAACTTCTGAAGACGGTCGATGACCCCGAATTTTTTTTATCTTTAAGTTTTTGTCATAAAGAAAGTTAAGACAAAATATCATATGGAGATCGAATAGTAGGATATGTCCTTAAATGGTAAATCCAGATGTAGCAATTTGTCTTTCAACACTACTGCCAGAAATAGTCAAGTGTTTCGGGACAAACAATATTAATACTATATCCCTTGGTACCAGTTAACAAACTTTTTTGAATCTTGTCCAGAAAAAATGCTGTATTGTGTTGTCCTGAACAAGACCAGAAAAATCTTAGACTATCCCTGTATATTGCCAGATCTATAAATAGTTTAAACTTAAATGACAATCTATTTTTAGCCAAACATTAATGAGGTATACCAAGAAGAAGATACAGAAGGTGACAGTAGTAATCAAATATTTGATGAGGGTCCAGATATCGGTACACTGATGGGTGATACGTTGACCTTAACACCAGGCTCTGGACTACCCACTGATATGGATGACCAACCACCTGACCTGCCACCAAAACAGAGCAAACTACATCATAATGGGTTGGTTCCAGAAATGGGGAATGGAAATGCAGATGCTCCTCCCCCAGTTTTACCTCGTAGACAAAAAAATCAGGTATTGTTAATTATGTCCATTACTCTTTTTAAGGGGTTACAGAGGGAGTCTAATGGTATACTAAGGTGATATGAAAATGTATTGTCATACAGATAAGAAATATTCTGCTGTTCAGATTTGAGTCAGTACCTTGCAATATCAATTAATAAACATTATTAAAAATTGTTACTAGAAACATATTCAGATCTTTCTAATTATTACATTATGAAGGACATTATGTTGACATCAGTTAGTTACGAGTTGACAACAGTTAATGTATGTTACTATACAAACAGTTATGAACTATATTATAGTACAATGTGTATTGAGCAAGGAGATGTTACTATACAAACAGTTATGAACTACATTATAGTACAATGTGTATTGAGCAAGGAGATGTTACTATACAAACAGTTATGAACTACATTATAGTACAATGTGTATTGAGCAAGGAGATGTTACTATACAAACAGTTATGAACTACATTATAGTACAATGTGTATTGAGCAAGGAGATGTTTCAATCATTACTTTAGGAAAATATTTGGTTGTAGGATAAGACAGCTTCTGGTCGACCTGTTAGCAATGGTCTCCCTCCAACTCCTAAAGTACATGTAAGTTTATATTATTGTATACCTTAATTGATTTCAAGTTGTAATATGTAGGAAAAGCTAAAATTTTGCAGTTAGACTCTGCTTTATCGAAGTACTATAAATAGCCCAGTCATTTTTGTCTCGCCTGCGACGAAAGTCGCTGGAGGCGAGACATATGTATGGGAATCCGGCGGCGGCGGCGTAAACACTTGACATCTTGCTTCATATATTTGTAAGCCCAAGCCCTAGGTCCATCAAATTTGGTCCAGAGGTAGCTTATGATGAGTACTTGCCAGTCAGTCACCTGTCACCTGACCTTGACCTCAATTTCATGGTCCAGTGACTACGTTAAAGTTTTTGGGTTAGGACAGTTCCTCTGTAACTACGCATGGTAGGATGACAATATTTGGTGTATAGGTTGCTGATGACTAGTACATGACTGTCTGGTAGGTGTCACCTGACCTTGACCTCAATTTCACGGTCCAGCGACTACGTTAAAGTTTTTGGGTTACGACAGTTCCTCTGTAACTACGCATGGTAGGATGACAATATTTGGTGTATAGGTTGCTGATGACTAGTACATGACTGTCTGGTAGGTGTCACCTGACCTTGACCTCAATTTCACGGTCCAGCGACTATGTTAAAGTTTTTGGGTTACGACAGTTCCTCTGTAACTACGCATGGTAGGATGACAATATTTGGTGTATAGGTTGCTGATGACTAGTACATGACCGTCTGGTAGGTGTCACCTGACCTTGACCTCAATTTCACGGTCCAGCGACTATGTTAAAGTTTTTGGGTTACGACAGTTCCTCTGTAACTACGCATGGTAGGATGACAATATTTGGTATATAGGTTGCTGATGACTAGTACTTGACTGTCTGGTAGGTGTCACCTGACCTTGACCTCAATTTCACTGTCCAGTGACTACGTTAAAGTTTTTGGGTTACGACAGTTCCTCTGTAACTACGCATGGTAGGATGACAATATTTGGAGTATAGGTTGCTGATGACTAGTACATGACTGTCTGGTAGGTGTCACCTGACCTTGACCTTAATTTCACGGTCCAGCGACTGCGTTAAAGTTTTTGGGTTACGACAGTTCCTCTGTAACTACGCATAGTAGGATGACAATATTTAGTGTATAGGTTGCTGAAGACTAGTACATGACTGTCTGGTAGGTGTCACCTTACCTTGACCTCAATTTCACGGTCCAGCGACTATGTTAAAGTTTTTGGTTTACGGCTGTTCCCCTGTAACTATGCATGGTATGGTGACAATATTTCGTATACAGGTCGCTGCTGATATTTAATGCTATTTACGTAATGCTTATGACGAAATTTATTTTCGTTACTGATGCGGAATGCAGGCGAGACGTTTTTCTGTGTCCACACTTGTTATACTATAGAAATACACTAAATATTTGAGGGAAAAATGGAGGAAGAATTGGCAGTGCTTGAATACACTCACATATTGTTTACTGTTAAACATAAATTTGATTACTGATTGTACTCCACATTCATAAGGGTTTTGACAAAAATAGAATAAACTAAACTTCAACATAAATTATACCACCAGTGGTATTGTGTTTAGTTCTGTCATTTTTATGTTTTGTAGATGGGAGCGTGTTTTTCCAAAGTGTTCAATGGATGCCCTCTACATATAAATTGTACTGCTAGCTGGGTCCACCCTGATACCAGAGGTATAAAGACTTTTAGGTGTTCAGTTGCTTCCTTAATAGTAGTTATTCTCTTGCTGACCTTATGACCTTTACACATATACCATAGTATAAACACAAGTTGAGAAAGATTGGGTATCATATCAAGACAACCATATCAGCCCCAAGACATAGTCAAGGGTCAAGGGATGATACCCAAGCCAATATGGATTAGCCCATATATTAATCTTTTTATCGTATGCTTCTGACAATAAAGTTAATAACAAAAATGAGTACAAATAACAATTTTATCATTTGCAACAAATAATGAAGGAAAGATTTCCAACAATTTTTTTTTGTGCTCCAACGTATAAAAACCATTCAGACCAATGTTGATATTGATGCTACGTACCAGATGTAAAGTACAAGAGATGCTCCTAATACTGGGTTATCAGACTGATGTTCCTAATACTGGGTTATCAGACTGATGCTCCTAATACCGGGATACTAGACTGATGCTCCTAAGACTGGGTTATCAGACTGATGCTCCTAAGACTGGGTTATCAGACTGATGCTCCTAATACTGGGTTATCAGACTGATGCTCCTAATACTGGGTTATCAGACCAGGGTATTCATATACGGCTTGGTCATTTCTGGTCATATAGAATATGCAAATTCCTATTTTTTAGCCATAAGTATTGATAGTTTTAATTATAACATATATTCATCACTACATCTAGGCTTGATTGACAGTGGTTTGTAGAGTACAGGTATTTGTTTGACTGAAATTGGTAGAATGAAATAAATAAACAGATGTTAACATTTACAGCAGGAATAACTTGGATAGTACACCAAAAAGGATAGCTAGGAAATTATGTCGACATAAGGTCTTGTTTGTTTGTGTGAATGATGTTTCATGCAATGTTCAGCTGTATCATGGCATCCAGTTTTCATTTGGGGAGGAAAGCCAGACCTGGCAATCGTCAAAATTAATATTGGAGCCAAGTACAACATAACCGCAGTTAGACTGTATACCTGCAACCTTAGTATTGACAGACCACATGATCAATTTTAGACAAACTACCTTGGCACATTAGGCTTTGATATATGTGATATATTGTAAATTTGATTTCAGATCAGTATATATTAATTGGTGCTAATGAAGGCCTCTACACCTTAAACCTTAACGAGATTCATGAATCTTCTTTAGAATTGGTAAGTAAGAGGAAATTTAGACTTACTGTGAATTTATTATCAGTCATAGGATGCTGACTTCCCATCATTATGTAGAAAGTGACAAACAATGAATTCACAGGGTAATCATTTTCCTTGATATCATTGGGCCTGGCAAACTAAGGATGCATGGGATTCTAATTTTCCTTAATTTTGTGGGGCCTGCAAACTATGATTTCTTGGGATGTTAATTTTTCGGGATATTGTGGGGACTGGCAAACTATGGATTTTTCCGTAATTTTTGTGGGGACTGGAAAACTACAGATTCATGGGATGATTTTTTTCCTTGAATTAGTGGGGCCTGGCAAACTACAACTTAATGGGGCTAATTTTTCTTGAATTTGTTGTGACTGGCAAACTATGATTATCATGGGGTAATACTTGTCCCTGAATTGGTAAGACATGGCAAATTATGATTATCATGGGGTGATACTTGTCCCTGAATTGGTAAGGCATGGCAAACTATGATTATCATGGGGTGATACTTGACCCTGAATTGGTAAGGCATGGCAAATTATGATTATCATGGGGTGATACTTGTCCCTGAATTGGTAAGGCATGGCAAACTATGATTATCATGGGGTGATACTTGACCCTGAATTGGTAAGGCATGGCAAACTATGATTATCATGGGGTGATACTTGTCCCTGAATTGGTAAGGCATGGCAAACTATGATTATCATGGGGTGATACTTGACCCTGAATTGGTAAGGCATGGCAAATTATGATTATCATGGGGTGATACTTGTCCCTGAATTGGTAAGGCATGGCAAATTATGATTATCATGGGGTGATACTTGTCCCTGAATTGGTAAGGCATGGCAAACTATGATTATCATGGGGTGATACTTGACCCTGAATTGGTAAGGCATGGCAAACTATGATTATCATGGGGTGATACTTGACCCTGAATTGGTAAGGCATGGCAAACTATGATTATCATGGGGTGATACTTGTCCCTGAATTGGTTAGGTATGGCAAGCTATGGATTTTAGTACTTCATGAAATACAAATATCCATGTGATACGAAGCTGAATGACTATGCATAATAGTAAAAGATACAACCAGTAAATTATGTTTCCTCAACAAATCATGTTTTTTTCAAGCCACAAAAGCTGGTACCCTTGAAATAAGATGAATAAAAATAAATCCAGTTCATGAAGTAGTTCAGTATAGTTCAGATTTAATTATGTTAAAGCTTTCAAATTTTCTTTTATTTTCCCTTATATGGCACATCTATCATGTTAATTCCTATTTAATCATTTAAATGCCTTTATTCTTTTGTATCTGTATATACCCTCATATTATTGTGTGAGATTACAGTTTTACTATATTTCAACAGTATTATTTTTTAGCTCACCTGGACCGAAGGTCCATGTGAGCTTTTGCTATCACTTGGCGTCCGTCGTCTGTCGTCCGTCGTAAACTTTTTCAAAAATCTTCTCCTCTGAAACCACCGGGCCAATTTTTTTCAAACTTGGCCACAATCATCCTTAGGGTTCCTAGTTTCAAGTTTATACCCAGGGTGTTGATCAACAGACAAATATGGCCGCTGTTACTAAAAATAGAACATGGGGGGTCAACACAGGTTTTTGATCATTATCTAAAAAATTTAAATAGCTATAGAGAAAACCGTTACTTCAAATTGATCAGCACATTAAGGTCTACAATAGTTGCTATTAGTGTGAAGTTGTGTATTGGCTTCTTGTAGGAGTTATTGCCCTTTATTGACGATTTTTGACAAAATTTTTGGTATTTACAATATAACCTGAAAACTATACGAGGTAGAGTGAAACTGTAAATGGCAAAAATGATCAGCAATAAAAGCCCTACAATTCACTTGATTGGTCTGAAATTGTCAGATGACTCCTTATATGAGTTATTGCCCTTAAATGGTAATTTTTTATGAAATTTTCCGTTTTTGTCCTGTAACTTTAAACTATAACAGCTAGAGTAAAACTGTAAATAGCAAAAATGATCAACAATACAAGCCCTACAATTCACTGTATTAGTCTGAAATTGTAAGATGACTCCTTATAGGAGTTATTGCCCTTAAATGGCAATTTTTATGAAATTTTCCGTTTTTGTCCTGTATCTTGAAAACTATAGCAGCTAGATTGAAACTGTAAATTGCACAAATGATCAGCAATAAAGGCCCTACAATTCACTTGATTGGCCTGAAATTGTCAGACAACTCCTTAAATAAGTTATTGCCCATAAATGACAATTTTTTATGACATTTCCCGTTTTTGTCCTGTAACTTAAAAACTGTAACAGCTAGAGTGAAACTGTTAATTGTAAAAATGATCAGCAATACAAGCCCTACAAATTACTATATATAGTCTGAAATTGTCAGATGACTCCTTATAGGAGTTATTGCCCTTAAATTGCAATTTTTTATGAAATTTTCTGTTTTTGTCCTGTAACTTAAAAACCATAACAGCTAGAGTGAAATAATAAATTGCAAAAATGATCAGCAATAAAAGCCCTAAAATTCACTTAATTGGTCTGAAATTGTCAGATGACTCCTTATAGGGGTTATTGCCCTTAAATGACAATTTTGTTATGAAATTTTCCATTTTTGTTCTGTAACTTGAAACCTATAGCAGCTAGATTAAAACTGTAAATTGCACAAATGATCAACAATAGAAGCCCTACAAATAATTGCTTAGTCCAAAATTGCAAGATGACTCTTTATAGGAGTTATTGCCCTTTCATTATGAATTTGGACAAATGAAGTTTTTGAATTATAAATTAGTCTATAACACACCTATTAGTAGAGTAAAACTGTAAATTTCTAAAGTACCCTAAGGGACAATGCCTAAAAACCATTTAATTTTCAGAAATTGTCTGATGGCACCTTATAGGAGTTATTGTATTTAACAAAAATTTTTGAAGAAATGTTTAGTTTTTCCACAGTACATGTAACTTAAAAGCTAAAACAACTAGACTGAAACTGATAATTTCAAAAATTTTAATTAGTTGAAGTCATTTGGATTCCAGGTGAGCGATTACAGGCTCCTGGGAGCCTCTAGTTATTTTTTTTGTTTGTTTTTTCTTAATGGTGTTTTAACGCTACTTTCAGCAATTTTTCAGCTATTTCATGGCGTCCAGTTTTTATTGGGGGAGGAAGCCGGAGTACCCGGATAGAACCCCCGACCTGCGGTAGGAAAACTGGCAATCCTTGTCAATTAAGATTGGAGTCGAATACACCCTGCCTGCAGTGAGAATCGAACCAGCAATATTATTTTTGAAAGTATCAATTTAAAAAATTGTTCACATCCTAAATATTGCTGTACTGTTGCTTGTTGGATGTCAAACATCAATCAATCAATCAATTAGTCAAAATTGTCAAACAGAACCCCAGCATCCATCTTGCTTACTACTAAGTCTAAAAAAATGTTATACAAAGTGAGGCCACCACCGCCTGACATCAAAGACATGATTAAAAAAGAGTCGTGCTATCTATTGTCATCTTTGGGTCCATTGTCAGCGTTGTTGTCTGTAAACTTTTACATTTAAATCTTCTCTGAAACCACTAGGCTAATTGAAACCAATCAGTCAGTGTTTATTGGACAGTCCTTTAAAAAGTCTGTGGGGTTTTTATGGGGATCGGAAAACTAAAATGGTTGCTGTAGCAGGACTTAACATAGCTTAACATAGCACCATATGAGAAAATGTTTAAAAAGACTTTGTTTCTGAAACGGGTTAACCAATTGAAACAAAATTTATCACTTGCATTCATTGGATGGTTCTCTATAAAGTTTAGGTTTTCCTGCCAATCAGAAATTTATAATTGCCTATATAAATCAGGTAAGATGTATAAACTCTCGAGAGCCTATATTTTTATAAGTGTAAAATCTTGATAGCCTTCATATATTTATTTATTTATTTTGTCTCTTAACTAGGAATTTCTTGTATCTGTACCATGACTTTATCAGGCTTTGTGATGGCCAGTGATTCAATTCAATTTTTCATTACTAATATCCTAAATATTGAACTTTTTATCATTACAGCTACATGCCAGAAAATGTATGTGGGTATATGTTATTAAGGATATCCTTATGACAATATCAGGTATATATTTCAAGATCATGAGTTTTATATAAATTCTTACAAACAGCACTGTTTGAATTTGTTTTAATAGCAATGGCAGCCGTTTTTTTTCAATATTTTAGTATTACTAGTTTTTATTTTATAAATCAAAGGATCAAATTAAACCTTGTCGAACCAATAACTGGTACACATTTCACTAATTTCCTACTGTTTGTCAGTCTTTCTGTCACACACTTTTCCCGGACTCTTTTAGCTCACTTGGACCAAATTTTTAGTAAAATTTGTAGTTTTTGTCCTGTAACTTAATTGCCATAAAAGCTAGAGTGAAAACTCAATTTTTAGAATTAAAATTTGGTTTTGTAAAATAAATACTTACCATCATAAATTTAGATATTTTCCCTATTCGCAGCTTGTGAACCGGAAACACAAACAAATACCCTTTGAGACAACCCCCATTCCCACCTGGCGCATGTGCAACCATAATCTCCATCATTTTTCTGTGAACCGAGCAGACAGTTCCCAGAGGGGGATGAAGGGGAGGTGGGAGGGACCTTTAATTTATGATGGTAAGTATTTATTTTACAAAACCAAATTTTAATTCTAAAAATTGAGTTTTTATTACAATAAATACGTTACCATCATAAATTTAGATATAAACTGAATTTAACGTAATGCTGAATACCCCTGAAAATTGGGGAACCATGTGCATTACCTGCTGGTACTGGTCCGAAGCAAAAGGTTGTCACAAAACAGGGTATAGAGCGTAAGAAGTGGTTAAAACGTACTAACTGACCGTCATTAACCAACCTACAAAACCTCAAATATGGAAGATTAGCAATATACCAGGAGGAGGTTAACGCTCTAAGTTCAATGAACCTTAACTAGAAGCTTGAGAAAGTTTGAGAAGCAGACTTAAAAAACTATGAAAGTTTTAACAAATCCAAGTAGAAAACCTTTAGCAGAAATAAACCCGAATTCCGTTCTTAAATGGGATAAAGACGGGTAAAAGCTAGGTTTTCTCAAGCTAGAAAACCTAGACAAATACTTCAGCTAGATTCTAATTGGAAAAAACTCTTATCACCTACATACAATTTTACCTCTGAGGTAAGGTCAGAAAGGTGACAGTGTCATAGACTTTTCCTGCAAGTTGAATCTTGGCTAGGAAAAGGAGTCTGTTATTGTAATTCTCGACTTGTATGATGTAATTCACATACAAGATTCAGAGAAACAAAAAATGCAAATGAAAATGACTTCTACAAACAAAAGTTAAGGCCACTAAAATAATCCAAATCCCAAGGAGGTACACATGTACCAGTAGTCCTTGTTTGGAACATTACACGAAACAGTTTATAACAGCGGCAAAAAAACTGTTTCTTCAAAGAACCCGACCTCAAACCAAGTCAATACATCAGCAATTGCTGAAATTCAACTCTTAATAGAGGAGGGTACAAAAAGATTTTTCATGAACAATATACATGAAAAATCATATATCTGTAAGAAAAGGGTTGATAAATAAACAAATAGTTTGGATTCAACCCAAGAACAACAGATAATCCATTTTAGAGTCTTAGAAGGACTTCTGTGGACTGTCCAATACTCTTGCAAAAAAGATCTTTCCCTACAAAGGAGAAAAAGTTCAAACGTCGATTCTTATAATAAGTCACTACAGTGGTACTGTACATGACTATAAGAAACAGTGAACCTGAATAAACTAGGTGTGCAGAAGAACCACCAAAGTCTGAAAGTCTTGCAAAAACTGAGCAAAACTGATACAGCAATACAGGTTTGAAACAGTCCACAACCCAGGGAGAAAAGATAATCTGATAAACCTGATTCAGGACCAAAAGGTCCAGAATAGGTCTCATCTTCTCATTGTTTTGAGAACCAAAACTGAAGGGAATAAAAAACCTGCAGAGATTGGTGGAACTTAGTACTACAACACACCTTTTTGATGCCAAATCCCAATATTATCCTAAAACAGTTGATTCTAGAAAGAATCTTCTGTCTTGGAAGAAAACAGAGGAACTAAAGACAGAAAAAATAGTTCCTGTGCCCTCCATAGTACTGATAGAAACAAGTAGTCTTCCTAACTAGTTACCACTAAGGGAGAAAGTGGGACAACCTGCCCCCCCCCCCCTAAAACCCAGGAAGAGGAGTGGTAAACCAGACCTATTCCAAAGGGATAGTACTGAAGGAGGGGCACATAATTTCCAAGGTATCTCACACTTCACAACTAAGGGCTTAATGCCAGTAGATGAAGATCGAGAAAAACTAGGAACAGTTAACCTTTCTATACCAAAAAGGAGGTACTGAACCCCAGGGATTGGCAGAAGAGGAAAGTGACTCCCCAAGATGTGGACATATTCCTCTTAATATAAAATAGATTGCAGATTAAAAACTTCAGCAATGGGTGAACCTCGAAAACTTCTGTATGAAGATTGTCCAAGGGAACTCAAACAGAAGAAGTAGGAATCACTATCTCTTTCCCAAAAAGAGAATGAGATATTGAAAACCGAGGATAGGCAAAGAAGGAACATGACTCACTGAAAAGTGGACAAGTTTCTCCTACTATCCAAAGAACAGACTGAACATACAACATCCCCATTGCATATACCTTGTTTAGTCCTTAACGAAGTTTACCAAACTGAAGAAGAAGCAGGATTAGCTGACCTCTTTCCACAAAAGGAATGAGGTACTGAACCCTGAGAAAAGACAGAGGAGGAACATGACTCACTGAGAAGTGGACAGATTTCTCCTACCATCTAAAGAAACAATAAAAGGCTTCACCACTGGGTGGACCTTGTTTCCTTCTATTTGAAGTTTACCAAGGGGACCCAAAGAGAAGAACTAGGATTAGTTGACCTCTTTCCACATTAGGAACGAGGTACTGAACCCTTAGAAATGGCAGAGGAGGAACATGACTCACTAAAAAGTGGACAATTTTCTCCTACCACACAAAGAAACATTGGGTGGATCTTGTTTCCTTCTATTTGAAGTTTACCAAGGGAACCCAAACTGAAGAACTAGGATTAACTGACCTCTATCTAATAAGAACGAGGTACTAAACCCTGAAAAATGGCAGAGGAGGAACATGACTCACTAAGAAGTGGACAATTTCCTCCTACCACACAAAGAAGCATTGGGTGGACCTTGTTTCCTTTTATTTGAAGTTTACCAAGGGAACCCAAACTGAAGAACTAGGATCAGTTGACCTCTTTCCACCATAGGAATGAGGTATTGAACCCTGAGAAATGGCAGAGGAGGAACATGACTCACTGAGAAGTGGACAATTTTCTCCTCCTATCCAAAAAAACAAAATAAGACTTCACAATTGGGTGGACCTTGTTTCCTACTATTTGAAGTTTACCAAGGGAACCCAAACAGAAGAAGTAGGGTTAGCTGACCTCTTTCCAATAAGAACGAGGTACCGAACCCTGAGAAATGGCAGAGGAGGAACATGACTCACTTAAAAGTGGTCAATTTTCTCCTACCATCCAAAGAAACACAAGACTTCATCATTGGGTGGACCTTGTTTCCTTCTATTTGAAGTTTACCAAGGAAACCCAAAAAGAAGAACTAGGATTAGCTGACCTATTTCCACAATAAGAACTAGGTACTGAACCCTGAGGAATGCTAGAGGAGGAACATGACTCACTTAGAAGTGGACAATTTTCTCCTACCATCCCAAGAAATAACACAAGACTTCATTGGGTGGACCTTGTTTCCTTCTATTTGAAGTTTACCAAGGAAACCCAAAAAGTAGAACTAGGATTAGCTGACCTCTTTCCACAATAGGAACTAGGTACTGAACCCTGAGGAATGTTAGAGGAGGTATATGTATCTAACCTTCCTCTAGTCATAACAAGAACTCCTACAAGCCTAGAGATGGAGGATTATCAAAATTCTCAAATCTCTTGATAAATAGAAGGGTGCCTAACAACAGACACTGTAAGGCCCCTAGACTACCATCAACTTGCAATAAGGAGCACAGAGGACAAACATCAAAGCCAATTATATGACAGAGTCCATTAAGATCAATGATCAACAGAAAAAATCTCTTCCCTAGAAATATGCAAGACATCCAAGACTGAGTATTTACAAAATCTCGGAGAATGAAAAGTAAGCAAGGGTTCCTAACAAAAATATAAGCGAGGCCCTTAGCTTACCATTAACTTGCAGAAAATGTGACCAGAAAACTCAAAGAATTACTCGCCTTTGTCCTTCAGTCAATTACTACTAGCTGCCATACAATGTTCAGCCATATGTAGAAACTGAGGACAACAGTCATGAGATTTTCCTGACTGAAAGCAAGACTTTGAGAAGGAATCAAATGGTTTCAAACCTTATAAAGCCAAATAAGCTTTATCCTTCCCAAAAAGAAACCATGGATATTGATATCCTCTGGTTAAATACTTACCTGGGAAGGACTAGAGATGAAACCAACCATTAGGAAGAGAAAGATCAAAATACCTACCAATATATTATTTCATATAATTTGTTAAATTGATTAATAAATTTATAACAAATAATTATATTATCAATACTTATAATTATTTTATTATAACATACCACTATTAAATTTAAAAACAAAATAAATTTAAATAATGGCCCTGAAACAAAGTAGGTTACCCTGGCAAAAGAATTATTCCTCATGCCAATGGGAAAAAATTTATACCACACAGACCTTACCACAGTGTCAACCATTGACATTGTACGTGTAGACTGTTTGCCTCTGACAGCACATGGTAGGCTAAGTGGAAATGTAAAATTACTTACATGAAATTCAGTCCGGTAACTTTACCCGACCAAAGAAAACAATAAATATTTTATGTAGTGATTGAGAAGTGTAATACTTACATGAACTTCAGTCTGGTAACTTTACCAGACAGAAGAAAACAAAAATATTTTCTAACGGAAATGGAAGTTCTTTACGTAAATAAAGAACCGCAACCGGAAACAAACACGTTTGACCGGAAACAAACATACTAATGTCTGTTGGTTCGAAGACGTTTCGTTTTAACTATGCAACATTTATCCCAAAACTCTTCCTATGTAATAATAGAAAGCTAAAAGGGATAACCGTCCGCCGTGTAGACTGATAGAGTAAGTGTACTGTATAGTAAGTCGAGACTTTGACTTTGTTCATGTGCAACCTGAACAAAGTAACAAAATGAAACAAAAGCAATAATATTACAGTTTTCACTCCTAAAATAAACACAATTCTTAAAAAATAAGTTTCCTATGTAACAGGCTTTGGACCGTCAACAAAATAATTCACGTGCTGCTTGGTTCAAAGATCCGGAAAAAATGATGGAGATTATGGTTGCACATGCGCCAGGTGGGAATGGGGGTTGTCTCAAAGGGTATTTGTTTGTGTTTCCGGTTCACAAGCTGCGAATTGGGAAAATATCTAAATTTATGATGGTAACGTATTTATTGTAATAAAACTGTTAATTGCAAAAATGATCAGCAAGGCATGACATACAAATCATTATTTTGTCCAAAATTGTCAGATGACTCTTGACAGGAATAATTGCTCTGTAATGATGAATTCTAACAAAATAATAAGTTTTTGTGTTATTAATTAACAGCTAGAGTATATTATTAAATTGACCTCAAGAACAATGCCTACAAATACTTTAGTTTTTGTTTTTATATAGGGGTTGTTGCCTTGAATCAAAATTTGTGAAATTTTTTGTTTTTGCTCAGTAACTTGAAAGCTATAACAACTATACTGAAACTGTGAATTTCAAAAATTCAAAGATAGTTGATATCATATGTGTTCCAGGTGAGCAATTACAGGCTTCTGGGAGCCTCTAGTTTCTATACGCTTGCAGATATTGAATTGATATTTGTTATACGAGTCAATCAACGTAAGTTACAAGTCAAATTTTAATATCGGTCTGGTCATGATTTTTGACGACGTTATGGCCTTTAGACCAAAAAATTTCTTAAAAATAACATTTTTCCTGACTGTTTTTCTAAACTCTTGCAGATATTTGGTATGTGAGCTTACCATCATGATTTACAAATCAAGTTTCAATGTTGTAAACAGTGCAATGATTTTGCTGAATTATGGTTCTTGAAAAATAAATTTTATTTGCAGGTTGGGGACTAAGTACTGCCTGAACAATAATATTAACACTTTTTAAAATTAAATATTTATTTCAGGTAAAACTCCAAATTTATGGCGACATGACTTGATGATGATACATTCACGGCAAACAAACCGATTCTCCTTACCAATGAACAAAATTCCAGAGAAGTTAGTTCCCAGGTTTGTATTTTGTCCCATACAGTTAAACACAAACCATGATCTCTGCTTTGTGAATTTTTTTACATTTAACAATCCTTTCATACAAAGAAAAACAACAATGAGTTCTACTGCTTTATTGTTTTATCAATTCTCTATAAAACTTGTTGAAAAACTATACAAAATAATGGTTCCTTTCAATTACCTACTAGTAGTCAATTTATTTTGGGATGACCACCAAATTTTCTTTCTATTTATGGTGTACAGGTCTTTTATCTGCCATTGTCAAGCTTTAGGTATTTATTGAGCATAATTCATTGAGAGTACAGTTGTCAATGCAGGTAATAACAAAATACCGAACATAGAGGAAACTGTAAAAAAAAACAATCTACAAATCAAAATCTGAGAAACCGGTAAACTCCAAAATCATAAACCAAATATATAGTAACTATAGCAATGGTCCAGACTTGGTACAAACATTTCAAAAGAAATGGTGGGTAAAACCAGGTTTATGGCATGTCAAACCTCCCGCTTCCATTACTGTAGTATGTGTGTTAGTTTGTTGATTAAAATGGATGGGTATCATATACCACTAGTTAGTAATAGGTGAATCCAACAATCATATCAGCACAATAACTGTACACTGAATTCAAAAATTGGGAAAACTATCTGCAACCATATTTTCAAACAAGATATATTATTAAACCCCTGCTTAAAAAACAGTCACTGATTGGCTTACATGACTTTTTTAGCTCACCTGACCCGAAGGGTCAGGTGAGCTATTGCCATCACTTGGCGTCCGTCGTCGTCGTCGTCGTCTTCGTCGTTAACTTTTCTTCAAAAATCTTCTCCTCCAAAACCACTGAAGGGATTGCTTTGAAACTTTGCATACATCATCAGTAAAATGCCCTCTACCAAGTTTGCCCAAATCATGGCCTCAGACCAACCAACATGGCCGCCATGGCTAAAAATAGAACAGAGGGGTCAAAATACAGTTTTTTGCTTATAGTTCAAAAAGTATAACAGATACAGTAAAACTGAAGAGACCTTCCTTCTTCAGCATCTAAAGCTCTACAAAACACTCCATTGGGTCAAAGTTGTATGATGACTCCTTGTAGGAGTTATTGCCCTTTAATTGTCAAAATTGATGATTTTTGCCATTTTTGCCTCAAAATCTTGAAAATTATTAGAACTAGAGAAAAAGTTAGCATTGCTTAATTGTTCTGCTCTATGAGGGCTACAAAAATGACTTAAGGGTCAAGAATGTCTGATTAACCGTTTAAGAGTTATTCCCCTTGAACTGTTTTTTTTAATCGGTTTTAAATTGATTTTTAAATCTTCTCCTCTGAAACAACTGAAAGTACTGCTTTGAAACTTTGTACACATCATCTGTCAAATGTCCTCAACCAAGTTTGCACCAACCATGGCTGCAGATTAACCAACATGGCCACCATGGCTAAAAATAGGATGGGGGGGGGGGCGGTAAAATACAGTTTTTGGCTTATATTTAAAAAAGTGTAACAGATACGCAAAACCGAAGAGACATGCCTTCATCTGCATCAAAAGCTCTAAGAAACACTCCATTAGGTTGAAGTTGTATGATGACTCCTTATAGGAGTTATTGCCCTTTAATTGTCAAAATTGATGATTTTTGCCATTTTTGCCTCAAAATCTTGATCGGTTTTAATTGATTTTTTAAAATCTTCTCCTCTGAAACAACTGAAAGTACTGCTTTGAAACTTTGTACACATCATCTTTAGGATGTCCTCTACCAAAATTGTGCAAATCATGACACCTGACTACCTACATAGCTACGTTGGATTAAAATAGAAAAAATGAAAAAAGGGGGTGGGGGGGTCGAGAGAGTTTTCGACTGATAGTTAAAAAAGTATAACAGGTACAGCAAATTTGAAGTGAACCTCCCTTCTCCCTCTAACCATCAAAAGATCCTCCTTATAGGAGTTATTTCCCTTAAAAGGTCAAAATTAATGATTTTTGCAGAAGTGTTGGGCAATTCCTTATAGCAAAGAAAAGCTGGATAAAAAAGGATTGTTTGGTTTCAGGTTCAGGTGAGCGATACAGGCTCCTGGGAGCCTCTAGTTTTATAAATGAGATGTCTTGAAAAACAGCTCCAAAACTTTGATGCATACTCGAAATTGAACAGAAAACGAGTAGACAATACTTAGTCAAAATCAAAATCACATGATCTGCAACCAGAAAAACAGGGAATCAATACTTAGTCAAAATCGAAATCACACAATCGGCATCCGGAAACAGGGTAAAAATACTATTCCTTAACCTGGACAATCCTACTTCATTAAACTCATGTAATCAATAATTGGAAACTATTATTTAAATTTGCAATGAAGGACGGCAACAAAGTTTTGAAAAAATTAACTCCATTAAAAGCATGTAAGGTCTATGTTACTCGGTTTAATAAAACAATTATGGCCTTTTTAATCGGTGGACATCCAGAATTGTCAACTTGCTTGGGTTGTCTTCCCTTGGACTAAAGCCCTCGGGAAAGACAGCCCACACAAGTTTTGACAAGTCTGGATGTCCACCCTTAAGAAGTTCATAATTGTATAATATTTTTTTCGACGAGAAAAACTTATTAAAGGCACAGACAAGTCTGGGTTTAATAGTTTATCACATAGTGAGGTTTACAAAAATTAGTATTTGCACTGCAACCCCTACATACCTGATCAATTGCGAATTATAGATTATTTATTTATGTTTGTTTTAACTAGATGCATTTTTTTGTCACTATCTCTTCGAAGGGCGACAGCCCTTAGATGAGATGATGAGAAAATGCATCAAGTTAAAAAAAATGTAAATATTCTTCCGTAAATCGCAGATTTCTGGTACAGATGACCCAGTACAGATGAGCTCACGTGCACACATCTGTACTTGCTGCGTCATCCAATCAAAACGCCAGAAACAAGAACGTTGTTATGGAAGCATAACAACGTTCTTCTATGACATTCATTATTTCGGCTTTCTGATTGGACGTCAGAGACAATGGAGTCTAAAACAATGGAGCGTCTATAGGTTATAGCGATGTGAAAGTTGTTGGTTACGGAAGAAATAGGTACTTCATACGTTTTGGGGAAAGTCAGTGTGAACTTTCACTCGTGATAGAAATTTTTATGTCTTTTGGCTCTTTCCGCTGCGCTCCACTCGCAAAAAGACATAAAATTTCTATCACTCATGAAAGATCAACCGGTCTTTCACAAAAACGTATGAAAGAACCTATTAATCTGTTTTGTTAATAAATTGTTACTGTGTTTACTTAACGACATCTTGACAGCGTGGTAAGATGTGCCAATCTCATGCTAGTAGAGTGAGGTGGGGTCCATTAACAGGTTAACAACTTTTTATTTTTCCCATAACAGATATCAGCAAATTTAAAATACAGTCGAACTTCAGTAGCTCGAACTCGGATGGCTCGAACACCCGGGATTTCTCGAACACCTATCAAAGTACGGAGCTTTCCCCCTATATAATCAATGTTAAAATTACTTCGATTTCTCGAACACCGATTTTCTCGAAAACTCGAACTAAATCAGCAGTCCCAATACTAAAAATCCATTGAAAAAACCATGAATAACTCGAACTAAAATTATTGACAGCTTGCATGACTAATTGGTCGGTAAAAGGTGTAAAGATCGAAGCCATACCTGTAAAATGCCAAGCTTGATCTTTAATGATATAATCCTAATAATTAACCTAATTTTATCAATGTACTCCTTTGTAGGCAAATTTGTTGAAGTAGGTTTTAATTAATTTAAATGTGCGCCAATAAATTGCTATCAAATCCGAATCGAGGCCATTGACATAATTACGTAATGAAATAATACTTATCAATCCTCGTGTATAAAATTAAACAAGAAATATAACAGTAAACATTTTTATTTAATAAAAATCAAATACGTACTTAAAAATAAGATTTATATATGAAATGCAATGAAGAAACACAATTTTATTAATCCAATGTTACACAGGGAATTAACTGCAATATATAAACCGATATCGATTCCGGTTCGAACATGAATTATTTCCGGGCATCACAAGCCCCGGTTTCTCGAACTATTTTTGTCGGCCCCTTGGAGTTCGAGCCATCGAAGTTCGACTGTAATGATAACAGATAACAGCAATTTACATGAGAAAACAGAAAAAAGCAAGTTAAAAAATCCCCAAAACAGATGACAGCAGAATCTCATCGAAGGTCAATACTATTAACAGCAAACAGGGTTTTGTATTTTCACTATAACAGTTAACAACAATGTCAATTTTTAAGAAAACAGATAACAGCTAATGGTTGAAAAAACAGTTAACACAGCTGTAAAAATGCCCAAAATACATTAACAGAAACGATCTACCCCGACCCCCCCCCCCCCCCCCCCCCCCCCCCCCCACCCCCCACCCTGTATCAAACAGTACAGCACGGGGCAAAAATCCAAGTGTAGTTCTCTTACCCCTAGGCCAATTAAATTAATTATTTTTGACAAGAGTGTTAATAGATATTAATGCAAGGTGGTTGAGTATCATTTAATGTCCAGATAGATGCCCCATTTTTATTTATGAATGGGAGGTAACTCATCACTTTATTTTTACAATTTTCATCAAATTTGTGCCTTTTCATCTTTAAAAATGATTTTTATATTTTATCTAAAGTAATTGTAAGTGCTAAAAGCTAAAAAGTCAACCATAAATAAAGAAATCAATTTTTAAAATAATTATTTTGCAGTAAATGGAATTAATTTCCACTTTATTGTAGATAATTAAGTAATGGTTTAACAATTTGCAGATGTTGGATCTCATTGTGAATTGAGTGAAAACCCAATGTAGATTTCTTTTTAAATCTCTCGAGCAGTGTGTATATCCACACAACCAAAAAAATTTAAATTAAAACTGTAAAATTGTTGTGGTTAATCTGAATAACATGTATGTCATACTTGTGTAGCGACGAAGGTCCAAATTAGTCTGCAGACTGTCATAGGTTTTGATCTCTAAAAGTATAGATGTTTTTATCTAGCTATTTAATGGAATTGTTGGAAATTCTACATAGTGTAAAGGAAACGTCTTTAAAATCTCATCTTATCCCCTTAATGCTTTTTATATTAGAGGGCCAGTAGCAAATTACCTGACTGCTAAATCCTTGTATTTTTGCTGATTTTGCAGACTAATAGGTTCTCACACGAGTCTTCATTTAATATCTGGGATATTCTTCATGAGTGTGAGAATTTCCATCTTTTCATAAGTGAAGCAAAGCTGAATGAGTGAAAAGATGAATTTCTCACTTACAGACCTGAAATAAATGACCAGTGTAACACTTTGATATCCTGCAGACTCACCATTGTTGAATATACCACATCCAATCAGAACACAGAAAACAAAAAATGTTAATAAAAAAAATCCCAAAATCTGCCTTTTTTCAAAAGATAACTTGAAAAACTGATTTTGTTAAAACTTGGCATGGCTGTAAAGTACTTTAAAAATGAAGATCATGATGAATTTTCAGCACAATCCCATTTGTACAGGTAGTTTTTGTGTTAGCCAATTTAAAAATTTTTTTATAAGTCCAGGGTCAAGGTAAATATTATCTTCCTAGATGGACTGTTATCTTGCTCAGCTGTTCCTATAGGCTCATTTGTAATTCAGAAAAATGTGTTAATGAATATTAAAAACAATGTAACAGGGTAGTGTATCATTTTTTGTTCCATTAGATGCCCCAGTTTTATTTATGAATGGGAGGCAACTCTTCATTTCATTTTCACAATTTTCATCAAATTTTTGACTTTTCATTTTTGAAAATGATTTTTTTATTTTATCTAAATGTAATTATAACTGCTAAAAGCTAAAAAGTCAACCATAAATAAAGAACTCAATTTTTTAAATAATTATTTTGCAGAAAATGGAATTAATTGCCACTTTATTGTAGATAGTTTAGTAATGGTTAAACAGTCTGCAGATGTTCATTTGAAGTGTGAATTGAGTGAAAACCCAAAATAGATTTCTTTTTAAATCTCTCGAGCAGTGTGGATATGCACACCACCTATAAAATTGAAGTTGAGGTTGATAAAAAATGCTATGTGAAAATCAGATTTAATATCAATATAAAACAACTTCGCTTGCCAGTGATAACCCATGCTCCCAGTGTACATGGAAATCATGGCTATTCAGTGTGGCTATGTTTCCCAGTGATAACCCATGCTGAGTTGAATGTGACCATATACAATTATCACCCTAGTTGGTGTGTGACCCGGTGATTTCTTTCCCCGAGTAGGTAAGGTAATCCGAGGGTGACCTTACTTTACGAGGGGAAAGAAATGGCGGGTCACACACCAACTAGGGTGATAACAGTTATTATATAGAATATTTAAATGAAAACAATTCAATATTTGCAACATCCAGCCCATACAATGTAGACAGAAACATGTTAACATATACTACTGTTTTGTTTGAATGTTTTATTACGTACACGTACATTTATCCAAACGCAAAATCTCGCAAAATCTTACGCAAGGGTGACCTTACCATGCGACCCAACGGTTACCGGTTGACCCAGCAAAATCTCACATGTCACGTGACGGTGTCTAAGCAAATCAAAATAAAGATTTCTATATGAGTATATAACATTTATCTGTATGCCCCCGCGACGACATGTCGGGGGGCATTAAGTTTTACTCATGTCCCTTTGAACGAATTTCCGTCAAGCTTTTCTCAGAAACCGTACATGAGAACAGTTTGAAATTTGGCAGGGTGGTTCAGTATCACAAGTTGTATGACCTATGGGACTTCATTTGGCGGGGGCATCTGTGTCCCATGGACACATTCTTCAATTTTTTTGCAGTAGTTATTCCTCCTTTAAACTTTTAAAAAGAAATTGCTCAAAATATATGTATGTCACAATTTTATGGAACTTGATAGGTATGTGGGAGCGTGGTGTATGTTAATGTGCTCACTAAGGTTCTTTAATTAAAGAGGTCAACAAACAGCTATATAAGTGTGACAAATCAGTTCTTTCCTTACAACCTGTAAAAAGAACTATTTAAACCATAACTCTTTTGTTTTACAGACG